>UESW01002142.1:229310-275438 GCA_900491605.1 Calamus simplicifolius | reverse complement strand
CAATGGTCCGAGATCGATAATCGCCTATCGGGATCATGGCTTGGATCGATCGCAATCGTCGGATCATTGCCGATCGGATTGATCGCAATGGTCGGAGATCGATCGTCGCCGATCGGGATCATGGCTTCGATCGATCGAAACCATCGGATCGTCGCTGATCGGATTGATCGCATGGTCCGAGATCGACCATCGCCGATCGGGATCATTGCTTGGATCGATCGCAACCGTCGGATCGTCGGCGATCTGATTGATCGCAACGGTCCTAGATCGATCATCGACAATTAGGATCATGGCTTAAATCGATCGCAACCGTCGGATCATCGCCGATCGGAGTGATCGCAACTGTTCGAGATCGATCATCACCGATCGCGATCATGGCTTGGATCGTTTATAACCGTCGGATCGTTGCCAATCAGATTGATCGCAATAGTCCGAGATCGATCATCGCCTATCGAGATCATGGCTGGATCGATTGCAATCGTCAGATCATCGCCGATCGGATTGATCGCAACGGTTCGAGATCGATCATCGTCGATCGGGATCATAGCTTGGATCGATCGCAATTGTATCATCGCTGATCAGATTGATCGCGACGGTCCGAGATCGATCAACGCCGATCGGGATTATGGCTTGGATCGATCGCAACCGTCGGATCATCGCCGATCGGATTGATCACAACGGTTCGAGATTGATAATCGCTATAACGACCAGGCCCACGGGCCCATTTCGTTACAAGAAAGCAAGACGGACAAGGTCCACACCAACTTGGGCCACCACAGCCCAAAAAGGGATCCAATTGGTGCCTTATCCTTCTTGCTTAACCGCTTATAAACCACTTAACCAACTCCCAATTATCCGATGTGGGACAATTGGGAGGGGCATCACAATCTACCCCCTTAATAAAGGCGACGTCCTCATCGCCAGGGGTAATTCATCACAACCACCAGGCAGGTAGGATTCTAGAGGTGGCCCCCACAGGTTCAAGAGATGGCTCCCATCCCCATGGATGTAGCACTTTGTCCTGTGTGGCACTTAGCTCCTGCACTCCAACTGGTGCGAGGCTCTAATACCATATTGTAACGACCCAGGCCCACGGGCCCATTTCGTTACAAGAAAGCAAGACGGACAAGGTCCCACCAACTGGGCCACCACAGCCCAAAAAGGGATCCAATTGGTGCCTTGTCCTTCATGCTTAACCGGTTATAAACCACTTAACCAACTCCCAATTATCCGATGTGGGACAATTGGGAGGGGCATCACAATCGCCGATCAGGATCATGGCTTTGATCGATCGCAACCGTCGGATCGTCGCCGATCGGATTGATCGCAATGGTCCGAGATCGATCAACGTCGATCGGGATCATGGCTTGGATCGATCGCAACCGTCGGATCATCGCCGATCGGATTGATCGCAACGGTCCAAGATCGACAATCATCGATCTGGATCATGGCTTCGATCGATCGCAAGCGACGGATCGTCGCCGATCGGATTGATCGCAACGGTCCAAGATCGATAATCGCCGATCGGGATCATGGCTTGGATCGATCGCAAATGTTGGATCGTCGCCGATTGGATTGATCGCAATGGACCGATATCGATCATCGACGATCATGATCATGGCCTAGATCAATCGCAACCATCGAATCGTTGCCGTTTGGATTGATCGCAACGGTTCGAGTTCAAAAATCACCGATCGGGATCATGGCTTCGATCGATCGCAACCATCAGATCGTTGCCGATCGAATTGATCGCAACGGTCCGAGATCGATCATCACCGATCGGGATCATGGCTTGGATCGATCGCAACCATCGAATCGTCACCGATCGGATTGATCGCAATGGACCGAGATCGATCATCGACGATCATGATCATGGCCTAGATCAATCGCAACCGTCGAATCGTTGCCGTTCGGATTGAACGCAACGGTCCGAGTTTGATAATCGCCGATCTGGATCATGGCTTCGATCGATCGCAACCATCGGATTGTCGCCGATCGGATTGATCAGAACGATCCAATATTGATCATCGCCGATCGGGATCATGGCTTCGACCGATCGAAAAAGTTGGATCATCGTCGATCGGATTGATCGCAGCAGTCCGAGATTGATCATCACCGATTGAGATCATTGCTTGGATCGATCGCAAACGTCAGATCATCGGCGATCAGATTGATCGCAACGGTCCGAGATCGATCATCGCCGATCGGGATCATGGCTTGGATCGATTGCAACCGTCAGATCGTCGCCGATCGGATTGATCGCAACGGTCCGAGATCGATAATCGTCGATCGGGATCATGGCTTGGATCGATCGCAAGCATCGGATCATCGTCGATTGGATTGATCGCAGCGGTCCAAGATTGATTATCGCCGATCGGGATTATGGCTTCAATCGATCGCAATCATCGGATCGTCACCGGTCGGATTGATCACAACGATCCGAGATCGATCATCGCTAATCGGGATCATGGCTTCGATCGATCGAAACCGTCGGATCATCGCCGATTAGATGATCGCAACGGTCTGAAATCGATCATCGCCGATCGGGATCATTGCTTGGATTGATCGCAACGATCCGAGATCGATAATCGTCTATCGGGATCATGGCCCTGATCGACCGCAACCATCGGATCATCGCCGATTGAATGGATCGCAATGGTCCGAGATCGATCATCATCGATCAGGATCATGACTTCGATCGATCACAACCGTTGGATCATCGCCGATCGGATTGATCGCAACGGTCCAAGATTGATCATCGCCGATCGGGATCAAGGCTTCGATCAATAGAAACAGTCGAATCGTCGATGATCAGATTGATTGCAACGGTCCGAGATCAATAATCGCCGATCGGGATCATGGCTTGGATCGATCGCAACCATCGGATCGTCGCCGATCGGATTGATCGCAGCGGTCCGAGATCGACCATCGCTGATCAGGATCATGGCTTCGATAGATCGCAACCGTCAGATCGTCGCTAATTGGATTGATCGCAATGGTCGAAGATCGATCATCGCTGATCGGTATCATGGCTTCGATCGATCGCAACCGTCGGATCGTTGCCGATCGGATTGATCGCAACGGTCCGAGATCGATTATCGCCGATAGGGATCTTTGCTTGGATCGATTGCAACCGTCGGATCATCGCTGATGTGATTGATCGCAACGGTCCAAGATCGATAATCATCGATCAAAATCATGGCACCGATCAATCGCAACCGTCGGATCGTCGCCGATCGGATTGATCGCAATGGTCCGAGATCAATAAACACCGATCGGGATCATGGCTTGGATCGATCGCAATCGTCGGATTGTCGTCGATCGATTAATCGCAATGGTCCGAGATCGATTATCGCCGATCATGATCATGGCTTAGATCAATCGCAACCGTCGAATCATCACCGATCAGATTGATCGCAACGATCCGAGTTCTATAATCGCCAATCGGGATCATGGCTTCGATCGATAGCAACCGTCGGATCATCGCCGATCAGATTGATCACAATGATCCGAGATTGATCATTGCCGATAGGGATCATGGCTTCGATCGATCGAAACCATCGGATTATCATCGATCGGATTGATTGCAACGGTCCGAGATCGATCAACGCCAATCGGGATCATGACTTCGATCGATCGCAACCATCGGATCGTCGTCGATCAGATTGATCGCAACGGTCCGAGATCGATCATCGCCAATCGAGATCATGGCTTGGATCGATCACAACCATCGGATCGTCGCCGATTGGATTGATCGAAACAGTACGAGATCGATCATCGCCGATCAGGATCACGGCTTATATCAATTGCAACCATCGAATCGTCGCCGATCGGATTGATCGCAACGGTACGAGTTTGATGATCGCCGATCGGGATCATGGCTTCGATCGATCGCAACCATCGGATCGTCACCGATCGGATTGATCACAACGATCTGAGATCGATCATCGTCGATCGGGATCATGGCTTTGATCGATCGAAACCGTCGGATCATCGTCGTTCGGATTGATCGCATCGGTCCGAGATCGATCATCGTTGATCGGGATCATTGATTGGATCGATCGCAACCATCGGATCATTGGCGATCTGATTGATCGCAACGGTCCGAGATCGATCATCGCCAATCAGGATCATGTCTTGGATCGATCGCAACCGTCGTATCGTCGCCGATCGGATTGATCGCAACGGTTTGAGATCGATAATCGTCGATTGGGATCATGGCTTGGATCGATCGTAACCGTCAGATCGTCATCGATCGGATTGATCGCAGTGGTCCGAGATCGATCATCACCAATCGGGATCATGGCTTCGATCGATCGCAACCGTTGGATCATCACCGATCGGATTGATCGCAACGGTCCGAGATCGATCATCGCCGATCAGGATCATGGTTTCGATCGATCGCAACCATTGGATCGTCACCAATCGGATTGATCGCAATGGTCCAAGATCGATCATCGCCATTCGGATCATGGCTTCGATTGATCGCAACCGTCGGATCATCGTCGATCAGATTGACCACAATGGTCCGAGATCGATCATCTCCGATCAGGATCATGGCTTTGATCGATCGCAACCATCGGATCGTCACCGATCGAATTGATCGCAATAGTCCGAAATCGATCAAAGCTGATCGGGATCATGGCTTGGATCGATCGCAACCATCGAATCGTCGCCGATCGGATTGATCGCAACTGTTCGAGATCGATAATCGCCGATTGGGATCATGGCTTTGATCCATCGCAACCATCGGATCATCACCGATCGGATTGATCGCAATGGTCCGAGATCAATAATCATCGATCGGGATCATGGCTTAGATCGATCGCAAACATCGGATCGTCGTCGATCGGATTGATCGCAACGGTCCGAGATCAATCATCGCCGTTCAGGATCATGGCTTCAATCGATCGCAACGGTCGGATCGTCGCCGATCGGATTGATCGCAAAAGTCTGAGATCAATCAATGCCGATCGAGATCATGGCGATCGCAACAGTCGGATCGTCACCGATCGGATTGATCGCAACGGTCCGAGATCGATAATCTCCTATCGAGATCATGGCTTGGATCGATCGCAACCGTCAGATCGTTGCCGATTGAATTGATCACAACGATCCGAGATCGATCATCGTCGATCGGGATCATGGCTTCGATCGATCGCAACCATCGGATCATCGCCGATTGGATTGATTGCGATGGTCCGAGATCGATCATCGACGATTGGGATCATAGCTTCGATCGATCGCAACCATCGGATCATCGCCGATCGGATCGATCGCAATGGTCCGAGATCGATCATCACCGATCGGGATCATGGATTTGATCAATCGCAACCGTCGGATCATCGCCGATCGGAGTGATGGCAATGGTTCGAGATCAAAAATCGCCGATCAATATCATGGCTTGGATCGTTCGCAACCGTCGGATCGTTACCGATCAGATTGATCGCAATGGTCCAAGATCGATAGTCGCCTATCGGGATCATGGCTTGGATCGATCACAACCGTCGGATCGTTGCCGATTGGATTGATCGCAATGGTTCGAGATCGATCATCGTCGATCGGGATCATAGCATGGATCGATCGCAATTGTCGTATCGTCGCTGATCAGATTGATCGCACGGTCCAAGATTAATCAACACTGATCAGGATTATGGCTTGGATCGATTGCAACCGTCAGATCATCATTGATCGGATTGATCGCAACGGTCCTAGATCGATAATTGCCGATCGGGATCATGGCTTCGATCGATTGCAACCGACGGATCGTCGTCGATCGGATTGATCACAACGGTCGGAGATCGATAAACACCGATCGGGATCATAGCTTGGATCGATCGCAAACATCGGATCGTCGCCGATCGGATTGATCGCAGCGGTTCGAGATCGATCATCACCGAACGGGATCATGGCTTCGATCGATCGCAACCGTCCGATCGCGCCTATCAGATTTATCGCAACGGTTCAAGATCGATCATCACCGTTCGGGATCATGGCTTCGATCTATCGCAACCATCGGATAGTCGCCGATCGGATTGATCGCAACGTTTTGAGATCTATAATCGCTGATCGGGATCATGGCTTGGATCGAACGGAACCGTCGGATCGTCGCCGATCAGATTGATCGCAATGGTCCCAGATCGATCATCGCCAATCAGGATCATGGCTCCGATCAATCGCAACCGTCGGATCAATGCCGATTGGATTGATCGCAATGGTCCGTAATCGATCATCGCCGATCGGGATCATGGCTACGATCGATCGCAATCATCAGATCGTCGCTGATCGGATTGATCGCAACGGTCCGACATCGATCATCGCTGATTGGGATCATGGCTTCGATCAATCCCAACTGTCGATCATCGCCGATCGGATTGATCGCAACGGTCCGAGATCGATAATCGCCGATCAGGATCATGACTTGGATCGATCGCAACCATCGGATCGTCATCAATCGGATTGATCGCAGCGGTCCAAGATCGATCATCGCTGATCGGGATCGTGGCTTCGATCGATCACAACCGTCGGATCGTCGCCGATCGGATTGATCACAACAGTCGGAGATCGATCATCGCCGATCGAGATCATGGCTTTGATCGATCAAAACCATCGGATCGTCACTGATCGGATTGATCGCAACGGTCCAAGATCGACCATCGCCAATCGGGATCATTGCTTGGATCGATCGCAACCGTCAGATCGTTGGCGATCTGATTGATCGCAACGGTCCAAGATCAATCATCGCCAATCGGGATCATGGCTTGGATTGATCGCAACCATCGGATCATCGCCAATCGGAGTGATCGCATCTGTCCGAGATTGATCATCGCCGATCGGGATCATGGCTTGGATCATTCGCAACCATCGGATCGTCACTGATCAGATTGATCGCAACTGTCTGAGATCGATCATCGCCTATCGGGATCATGGCTCTGATCGATCACAACCATCAGATCATCGCCGATTGAATGGATCGCAACGGTCCGATATCGATCATTGTCGATCGGGATCATGGCTTCGATCGATCGCAACCATCGGATCGTCGCCGATCGAATTGATTGCAATGGTCTGAGATCGATCATCGCCGATCGGGATCAAGGCTTCGATCAATAAAAATGGTTAAATCATTGCCGATCGGATTGATCGCAATGGTCCGAGATCGATAATCTCCGATTGGGATCATGGCTTGGATCGATCGCAACCATCGGATTATCACCGATCGCATTGATCGCAGCGGTCTGAGATCGATCATCGCTGATCAGGATCATGGCTTTGATCAATGGCAACTGTCAGATTGTCGCCGATCGGATTGATCGCAACGGTCGAAGATCGATCATCGTCAATCAGGATCATGGCTTCGATCGATCGCAACCATTGGATCGTTGCCGATCGGATTGATCACAATGGTTCGAGATCGATGATCATCGATTATGATCATTGCTTGGATCAATCACAATCATCGGATCATCGCCGAACTAATTGATCGCAATGGTCCGAGATCGATAATCGCCGATCAGGATCATGGCTCCGATCGATCGCAACCGTCGGATCATCGCCAATCGGAATGATCGCAACGGTCCGAGATCGATCATCTCCGATCGGGATCAAGGCTTCAATCAATAGAAATAGTCGAATCGTCACCGATCGGATTGATCGCAATGGTCCGAGATCGATAATCTCCAATCGGGATCATGGCTTGGATCGATCGCAACCGTTGGATCATTGCCGATCGGATTGATCGCAGTGGTCCAAGATCGATCATCGCTAATCGGGATCATGGCTTCGATTGATGGCAACCATCGGATCATCGCCGATCGGATTGATCGCAACGGTCGAAGATCGATCATCGTGCAAGGTGAAAGGGGCGTTACCTCCCAAGTGGCTGATCCTCGCCTGATGCAGGGCTTCATGCCTGGCTGGTGTAGGGCTTTATCCACCGATGGGTGCCGGGCTTCATGCCTGGCTGGTGCATGGCTTTATCCGCCGATGGGTGCTGGTGCATGGCTTGGATCGATCGCAACCGTCGGATCGTCGCCGATCGGATTGATCGCAACGGACCAAGATCGATCATCGACGATCATGATCATGGCCTAGATCAATCGCAACCGTCAAGTCATTGCCGTTCGGATTGAACGCAACAGTTCGAGTTTGATAATCGCCGATCGGGATCATGGCTTCGATCGATCGCAACCGTTGGATCATCGCCGATCGGATTGATCAGAACGATCCAAGATTGATCATCGTCGATCGGGATCATGGCTTCGATCAATCGAAACCGTCGGATCATCGCCAATCGGATTGATCGCAGCGGTCCGAGATTGATCATCGCTGTTGCTGCCAAATCACTTTTGATGAGAACCGGACGAGTTGAGATCTCTGCAGACCTTCGAGGGATGTAGAAGGGTCGTCGTCTCCTTTCGGAGGCCTGCAAGAAAAGTCCCGGATCGGTTATTCCGGTGGGAACCCTCCGATGCCCAAGTTAGTGACTTGTAGAACAGTAGAATTATTTAATGAAAGAGTAGAGATTGAGTTTCTTCCCCCTCCCCCACGTTGGGGGATTGGGGTCTTTATATACCTATTCGGGGGTCCCTCTTACCCTCACTGGTAACAGCCGAGTAATAACGTATGTCATAAGTACGCCTCTTAATTTTTTGGAAACCGTCCGTGACCTTAGTAATTGCTCATTCATCATATTTGGTGACCATTCGTGATCTTGGTAAAGTCACGTGGAATTCCTTGCAGCAAGCAGACGCTTGTCGGTCTCTGCCGCCGAGGCCGACGCCGAGACCGAGATGGGCGGAGTGCGTCGGACCGTGTGACATTGGACTTGCGTTTTCTCATCTCGTGGGTCGTGCGGGTCCCAAGGTACAGCTATTGGGGGGAGAAGGATGATGTTGAGTTGAAGCCAACTGTCCCTTGTAGAGTATCGAGTATGGAGTGCTTGCGTGGCCCTGCTCATGCCCTAGGATGAGCTTGCATGGCACTGTTCACGTACAAGGATCTGTTCACATGCATGGCACTGTTCACGTACAAGGATCTGTTCACTTGCATGGCACTATTAACGGCGAGGGAGCTTGGCAGCTTGGAGATGTCGGCCATGAAGGTGTCGGTCTTGGAGGTGCCGGCCTTGGTGGTGCCGGTCTTGGAGGTGCCGACCTTGGAGGTGCCGGCCTTGGAGGTGCTGGCCTTAGAGGTGTCGGCCTTGGTGGTGCCGGTCTTGGAGGTGTCGGCCTTGGAGGTGCCGGTCTTGGAGCTGTCGGCCTTTGGGGCCGACGGTCTTTGAGGTGCCGGTCTTGGAGGTGCCGGCCTTGGAGGTGCCGGTCTTTGAGGTGTCGGCCTTTGGGGCCGACGGTCTTCGAGGTGCCGGCCTTGGAGGTGTCGGCCTTTGGGGCCGACGGTTTTTGATGTGCCGGCCTTGGAGGTGCCGGTCTTGGAGCTGTCGGCCTTTGGGGCCGACGGTCTTCGAGGTACCGGCCTTGGAGGTGCCGATCTTGGAGGTTCCGGCCATGGAGGTGCCGGTCTTGGAGGTGTCGGCCTTTGGGCCGACGGTTTTCGATGTGCCGGCCTTGGAGGTGCCGGTCTTGGAGCTGTCGGCCTTTGGGGCTGACGGTCTTCGAGGTACCGGCCTTGGAGGTGCCGGTCTTGGAGGTGCCGGCCTTGGATGTGCCGGCCTTGGTGGTGTCGGTCTTCGAGGTGCCAGCCTTGGAGGTGCCGGTCTTGGAGCTGTCGGCCTTTGGGACCGACGATCTTCGAGGTGCCGTCCTTGGAGGTGCTGGTCTTGGAGGTGCCGGCCTTGGAGGTGCCGGTTTGGAGGTGTCGGCCTTTGGGGCCGACGATCTTCGAGGTGCCGGCCTTGGAGGTGCCGGTCTTGGAGGTGCCGGCCTTGGAGGTGCCGGTCTTGGAGGTGTCGGCCTTTGGGGCCGACGGTCTTCGAGGTGCCGGCCTTGGAGGTGCCATTCTTGGAGCTGTCGGCCTTTGGGGCCGACAGTCTTCGAGGTGCCGGCCTTGGAGGTGCCGGTCTTGGAGGTATCGGCCTTTGGGGCCGATGGTCTTCGAGGTGCCGGCCTTGGAGGTGCCGGTCTTGGCGCTGTCGGCCTTTGGGGCGACAGTCTTTGAGGTGCCGGCCTTGGAGGTGCCGGTCTTGGAGCTGTCGGCCTTTAGGGCTGACGGTCTTGGAGGTGCCGGCCTTGGAGGTGCCGGTCTTGGAGGTGCCAGCCTTGGAGGTGCCGGTCTTGGAGGTATCGGCCTTTGGGGCCGACGGTCTTCGAGGTGCCGGCCTTAGAGGTGCCGGTCTTGGAGCTGCCGGCCTTGGAGGTGCCGGTCTTGGAGGTGCCGTCTTTGGAGGTGTCGGCCTTTGGGGCCGACGGTCTTTGAGGTGCCGGCCTTGGAGGTGCCGGTCTTGGAGCTGTCGGCCTTTGGTGCCGACGGTCTTCAAGGTGCCGGCCTTGGAGGTGCCGGTCTTGGAGCTGCTGGCCTTGGAGGTGCCGGTCTTAGAGGTGTCAGCCTTTGGGGCTGACGGTCTTCGAGGTGCCGGCCTTGGAGGTGCCGGTCTTGGAGCTGTCAGCCTTTGGGGCCGACGGTCTTCGAGGTGCCGGCCTTTGAGGTGCCGGTCTTGGAGCTGTCAGCCTTTGGGGCCGATGGTCTTCGAGGTGCCGGCCTTAGAGGTGCCGGTCTTGGAGGTGCCGGCCTTGGAGGTGCCGGTCTTGGAGGTGTCGGCCTTTGGGGCCGACGGTCTTCGAGGTGCCGGCCTTGGAGGTGCCGGTCTTGGAACTGTCGGCCTTTGGGGCCGACGGTCTTTGAGGTGCCGGCCTTAGAGGTGCGGTCTTGGAGGTGTCGGCCTTTGGGACCGACGGTCCTGGAGGTGCCGGCCTTGGAGGTGCCGGTCTTGGAGGTGTCGGCCTTTGAGGCTGGTGCTGGAGGCCGGAGCCAAAGGCCAGCACCGGAGGCCGATGCTGGAGGCTGCCAGCGCCAGAGGCCGACGCTGGAGGCTGGCGCTGGAGGCCGTAGCCAAAGGCCAGTGCTGGGAGCCGACGCTAGAGGCCGGCGCTGGAGGCCGGCGCTGGAGGCCGATGCTGGAGGTTGGCGCTGGAGGCCATAGCCAAAGGCCAGCGCTGGGGGCCGACGCTAGCGGCCGGCGCTGGAGGCCAACACTGGAGGCTGTCTCTGGGTTCAGCTGTCACATCATTTTTTAGAAATCACGCAAAAAATAGTATCACCCAGAGAAATTGGCCAGCCGTATCAGATGCCCCCCCGCCCCTGAGATGGGTGAGCGCATAATCACCTGCGAAAGGGGTGTTAATATCCTCTGGGCGGCCGATTTTCATGCCATCATATCGCCTATTCACGCTGTTGAGATGAGGATTTCCCTCGAGTAATGAGCCACAAAAGGCAAGCGTCATCATTGTGGCAAGGCCAATGCCGTCTCTTTAGTTGCCGGTGCGGAACCGGTCTTTCATGCCAACGCGGAGCCGGTCTTTAGTGCCGACGCTGGGTGCCGGTCTTTAGTGCCAACGCGGGGCCGGTCTTTATTTGCCGGTGCGGGGCCGGTCTTTATTTGCCGACGCGGGGCTGGTCTTTGGTGCCGACGTGGATCCGGTCTTTAGTGCCGACGCCAAGCCGGTCTTTTATGCCGACGCAGAGCCGGTCTTTAGCGCTGACACTGGGCCGGTCTTTATTTATCGGTGCGGGGCCGGTCTTTATTTGCCGACGCGAAGCCGGTCTTTGTTGCCGATGCGGAGCCGGTCTTTAGTGCCGACGCGGAGCCGGTCTTTTATGCCGACGTGGAGCCGGTCTTTAGCGCCGACGCTGGGCCGGTCTTTATTTGCCGATGCAGAATCGGTCTTTTATGCCGACTCGGGGCCGGTCTTATTTGCCGGTGCGGAACCGGTCTTTGTTGCCGAACATACTCGTTCAAAAAGAATGTGAACATTTCGAACATCAAACTGTCAAATGGATTTAAATTAATGAAGATAGCACCTTACTGGTAATACCGGCGTAAGTTGTCGGCGTTCCAAGTGTGTGGGAGCGACTTTCCGTCTAGTTCTTCAACTCTGTACGCCCCGTGATGAAGAACTTCTTTGATGCGGTATGGTCCTTCCCATCTCGGTGCCAGCTTGCCTCCTTCCGTCGGCTTTGATACTTCAGCTCGTCTTAGAACGAGGTCTCCCAGGCGGAATGTCTTGGGCCATACTCGAGCGTTGTAGTATCTGGCCGCTCGTTGGCGGAAGGCCGCCATGCGAAGTTGTGCTTGGTCCCACAACTCTTCCACTAGATCTAGATCGGCCCGCAATTGATTTGGGTTGTTCTCTTCGTGGTATAGCTCTATCCGGGGACTGGGGACACCTATCTCCACTAGGATGACTGCCTCGGTCCCAAAGACCAGGCTGAAAGGAGTTTCCCCTGTGGGGGCTCGTGGTGTCGTGTGGTATGCCCATAATACGTTGGGGAGCTCTTCTACCCAGCGCCCCTTGCAGCCATCTAGGCGGGCTCTAAGTCCTTGGAGGATGGTGCGATTGGTCACCTCGGCTGCGCCATTGGTCTGGGGGTGCCCCACAGAGGTGAACCGCTAATGAATGCCCAGGCCATTGCAGAATTCCCAGAAGGCCGTGTTGTCAAATTGTCGGCCATTATCTGTGACCAGGGTGTGTGGCAGTCCAAATTGGCACACGACCGACTTCCAGAAGAAAGATCTTACTTTGCTTTCCGTGATTTTGGTGAGGGCCTCAGCCTCAATCCATTTGGTGAAATGATCCACTGCTACCACCAGGAACTTGCGTTGTCCGGAGGCCGGGAGGAATGGTCCCAAGATGTCCATACCCCACTGGGCGAAGGGCCAGGGTGCGGCCAGGGGGGTTAGCTGGGATGCCGGCTGATGTTGAATATTAGCATGGCGCTGGCAGCTGTCACACCTTTTGACAAGCTTAGATGCATCCTCCTTCATTGTCAGCCAGTAATACCCTTGCCGTAGGGCTTTGTATGCGAGCGCCCTGCCCCCAGATGGCTTCCGCATATACCTTCATGTATCTCCGCAATATGTAATCTGCTTCGGTGGGGCCAACACACTTGAGAACTGGGTATGAGAACGACCTGCGATAGAGTTTTCCATCCATTATGAAAAACTTCGGGGTCCGTCTCTTGATTTTCTTGGCTTCGGCAGGGTCTTCTGGGAGGGTACCGTTGGTGAGGTATCGGATGTAGGGATCCATCCAGGAAGGCCCCTGCTCAATCAGCAGAGTTTCTCTTGTTGCATCAATACTTGGGGCTTCTAGATGCTCCACATAAGCTCTTCCCAACATTCCGTCAGCTGAGGTGGCGAGATGGGACAAGGCGTCGGCTCTAGCATTTTTCCCTCGGGGATATAGCTAACACTGAAATATGCCAAGGGAGAAGCCTGCGACTGTACCATACTTAGGTAGCGGGACATGATGGGATCTTTTGCTTCATACTCTCCCGTGATTTGGCCAGTGACCAGCTGGGAGTCAGTGAATGCCCTAAGGCGCTTCACCCCGAGTTCTCGGGCTAACTTTATCCCAGACAACAGAGCTTCATATTCTGCCTGGTTATTGGTGGCTGGAAAGAGGAAACGGAGCACACACTCGGCTACAACTCCATCCGGGTTGGCCAAGATGAGGCCTGCTCCGCTCCTTGAGAATTTGACGCCCCGTCCACATGCAGAACCCATTCATCATCTCTGGTGTTGAAAGGTGAGGGTCCACCGAGGCCTCATCGGGCTGCTCCTCACCCCAAGTGCACTCGACCAAAAAATCTACCAGGACCTAGGATTTCATGGCCGACCGAGGGCGAAAAGATAGATCAAACTCCCCAACTTGAGCGCCCACTTTGCTAACCGACCCGACGTATCTGGGCGAGCGAGAATTGTCCTCAGAGGTTGGTCTGTGATCACTGCAATCGGGTGGGCTTGGAAATATGGCCGTAGGCGCTGGGCAGACATGATCAAGGCAAATATGATCTTCTCAATCTTTGAGTATCTGTCTCCGCATCGTGGAGCACCTTGCTTGTATAATATACCAGTTTTTGCATGCCATTGGTGTCCACGCGGACCAATACAGAACTAACGCCTCGGGAGAAGCTGCAAGGTACAGAAGGAGCTCTTTTCCACTTGTTGGCTTGGATAATAGTGGCGGGGTAGAGAGGAATTCCTTTAGTCCCTCAAATCCTTATGACATTCTTTCGTCCATTTGAATCCGTTGACCTTGCGGAGGGCCCTGAAGAAAGGCAGGCATCTCTCGGCGGACCTGGATAGGAAACGGCTCAAGGCCGCCACCCTCCCGTCAGGCGCTGTATTTTTTTCTTGTTGGTAGGTGGCCTCATGTCCAGGATGGCTTGAACTTTGTCTGGATTTGCCTCGATCCCATGGTGGGTCACCATGAAACCCAAGAACTTTCCGGCTGTCACTCCAAATGCACACTTGCGCGGATTCAATTTCATTTGGCATCGACGAAGGTTGTCAAAAGTCTCCGTTAGGTCGGTGATATGGTCGGTGGCGTGGACACTTTTGGTCAACATGTCATCTACGTATACCTCCATATTGTGCCCTATCTGGTTCTCGAAGACTTTATTCATTAGCCTTTGGTAGGTGGCTCCCGCGTTCTTTAATCCAAATGGCATCACCTTGTAGCAATACAGCCCCTTCTCGGTTATGAAGGAGGTGGCTTCCTCATCCACCGGGTCCATCCTGATCTGATTGTATCCGGAGAAAGCATCCATGAAACTAAGGACCTCATGGCCGGATGTAGCGTCCACCAGCTAGTCGATCCGAGGCAAGGGAAAGCTGTCTTTGGGGCATGCTTTGTTGAGATCAGTGAAGTCTACACACATCCTCCAGCTCCCATTAGTCTTGCGAACCATCACCGTTGGCCAACCACTCGGGGTAGTGAACCTCCGGACATGCCCTGCAGCCACCAGCTTGCGAACCTCCTCGTCGATAGCTCTCTGTTTGTCCGGAGCAAAGCTTCTTTCTTCTGTCGACCGGCCGACACTCTGGCTTAAGGTTGAGCCGATGAGTGATTACCTCCTCAGGGACGCCTGGCATGTCGGCGGCAGACCATGCGAAGACGTCGGTGTTGGCTCGCAGGAATGAGGAGTCGATCGCGCGCCTCTTCGGGCAGTAGCGCCCCAACCTGGATGGTCCTTATCGGTTCATCTCCTAAGGGAAAGGTCAGAAGGTGCTCGGCCGGCTCCCCTCCCTCCCGGGCCTCGGGGGTCAAGCGGCCCAGAGGTCATTGCCGATGCGGCCTCCAATGGACTGGGAGACAAGTGGTAGCACAGCGGCGGCGGGCTTTGCTCTCCTTTCATTTCTTCGACTCCTTCGTTGGTAGGGAATCTTACCAAGCAGTCTCTTGGTGGAGATGACAGCATCTAGCATATTCAACCTGGTCTCCCCAAGATGGCATTGTAAGCCAGCGGGACCGAACCACCATGAAGTTTATGACCATTGTGCTTTGACGCGGCGATGTCCCAGCCGTGACAGGGAGGGCAATTTCTCCTTCGGCGCTTATAGAGTCTCCCGTGAAGCCCATTAAAGGCGTAGTGACAGGCTGAAGGGAAGATTCAGAGAGGTTCATTCGAACAAAAGCCTCATAGCTCAGGACGTCCACAGAACTACCACTATCAACCAAGATTCGTTTCACAGGATGCCTGGCTATGGTCATGGATACCACCACGCCGCCGTCGTTTTTGTTGACTACTTCATCTAAGTCTTTCCAAAGAAAGGAATCACGGGGTCTACGCCTTCCCGCTGTCTCTTTGAACTGCCGCCTACCCCCCAGGCAATCATGGCTATGGTCCTCTCCGTAGGGGCGTTTTCTGCACCAGCTAGAGTGTAGAGGCACCGCTAGGCCTGGAATAGGAGGGTTTTCCCTTCGGACAAACTTGCCCAAGTGACCCTGCTGGACAAGCCCTTCAATGGCCCTCTTCAGGTGGCGGCAGTCCTCGGTGTCGTGACCATAATCTCGGTGATACCGACAGTAGATCTCTTTATTGCGGGGGGTCCCTGACCTCAGGGGGAGTGGACACTTGAAGTAAGGTTCTTCCTTAATTTTTAGCAGGATGTGGGATATCAGAGCCATGAGGGGAGTGAACTGCTCCGTAGGAACAAGCGTCTGCAGCTGGCGGTCTGGACGGTGAGGGGGCTCAGTCTTCCGAGGTTGCGCTCCGGCCTGCTCGGTGGGCATTGGTTTCTTGCCAGGATTCTTATCAGCCTTCCTCCTGGAGGAATCTGCCTCATCCGCACGGATGTACTTTTGTGCACGGCTTAGAAGTTCAGCATAAGAGCCTGGGGGCTTCTTGTCTAGAGAATAGGTGAACCTGGAAGGACGAAGTCCCTGCTTCAACGCCAAGGTGGCTACGGAATCATCTAGATTATATACCTCCAGCACTGCGTCCTTGAACCGAGCGACAAAGTCTTTTAGGGTCTCGCCGCTCCTCTGCTAGACAGCAAATAGACTATCCGCCACTCATGGGATCTTCCGGCTCGCATTAAAGTGGGCCAGGAAAGCTCGCTCGAGATGACGGAAAGAATCGATGCTGCGTGGTGGCAGACGGGAGTACCATGCACGTGCCGCCTTTCAGAGGGTGGCCGAAAAGGCGACACATAGAAGGGAGTTCGTCACTCCCTGGACCCGCATAAAGACCTTGTAGCTCTCCAGGTGGTCCAATGGGTCCGTCGTGCCGTCGTATGGATCCAGTTGTGGGAGACAGAAATGGGGCGGGACCGGTTCCTCCATGATCCACCGGGAAAGCGGGGGGCGATGGTCGTAGTCCACTCCATGAGGATTGGTGATCCGGCAGCTAAGCTCCTCCAACCGTCGGTGATACTCATCGAGCCGTCGGGTAGTCTTCCGCTGGACGTCGTCTGTAGAAGAACCAGAAGATGAAGCTGGGGCAGGCTGCCGAGGTAAGGAACGCGCCTGTCTGGATCCGTCCTGGCGTCGATAAGAGCGACCAGAATGATGGGAAGGGGACCGCCGTCGCCGTGAGGCCTCTCGGGGATGGGGCTCCAGAGGCGAGCGATGGGAAAGAGACCGTCGCCGTTTTGAAGCTCCTCGGCGATGAAGTCCCGAAGGCGAGCGGGAGAGAGACCGTCGTCGCTTTGAGGCATCTTGACGATGATCTCCTGAAAGTGAGTGATGGGAGGCCTCGGGCGGGGTCCCACCCCGATGGGATAGAACTGTTCCCCACACCCGTTTGCCGGGCAGAGGGAGCTGAGGTGCGACTGCAACGTAGCGCTCCTGCAATCCCCATACCACCGCCGCTAGGTTCTGAACTTGGTGAGATAGAACCTCCAGCCGGTCAGGCTGGCTCATCTGGGCAGGGGGCAAAACACGGAGGTTGGCCTCCATTTGATCAGCCCATGAAATGCGCTCCGCGGCCTGGCTGGTGGAAGCCTCCTGTGCTCGTGTGGTCACCATCGCCTCTTTCGCAGAATCGGAGTCTGTCACAGGGAGAACTAGTGCACCCCTACCTGGCGCGCCAATCTGTTGCTGCCAAATCACTTTTGATGAGCACCGGGCGAGTTGAGATCTCTGCAGACCTTCGAGGATGTAGAAGGGTCGCCGTCTCCTTTCAGGGGCCTGCAAGAAAAGTCCCGGACCGGTTATTCCGGTGGGGACCCTCCGATGCCCAAGTTAGTGACTTGTAGAACAGTAGAATTATTTAATGAAAGAGTAGAGATTGAGTTTCTTCCCCCTCCCCCACGTTGGGGGATTGGGGTCTTCAAGGTGCCAGCCTTGGAGGTGCCGGTCTTGAAGCTGTCGGCCTTTGGGGCCGATGGTCTTCGAGGTGCCGGCCTTGGAGGTGCCGGTCTTGGAGCTATCGGCCTTTGGGGCCGATGGTCTTGGAGGTGCCGGCCTTGGAGGTGCCGATCTTGGAGGTGTCGGCCTTTGGGGCCGACGGTCTTCGAGGTGCCAGCCTTGGAGGAGCCGGTCTTGAAGCTGTCGGCCTTTGGGGCCAACGGTCTTCGAGGTGCCGGTCTTGGAGGTGCCGGTCTTGGAGATGCTGGCCTTGGAGGTGCCGATCTTGGAGCTGCCGGCCTTGGAGGTGCCGGTCTTGGAGGTGTCGACCTTTGGGGCCGACGGTCTTCGAGGTGCCGGCCTTGGAGGTGCCGGTCTTGGAGCTGTCGGCCTTTGGGGCCGACGGTCTTCGAGGTGCCGGCCTTGGAGGTTCCGGTCTTGGAGGTGCCGGCTTTGGAGGTGTCGGCCTTTGGGGCCGACGGTCTTCGAGGTGCTGGCCTTGGAGGTGCCGGTCTTGGAGCGTCGGCCTTTGGGGCCGACGGTCTTCGAGGTGCCGGCCTTGGAGGTGTCAGTCTTGGAGATGCCGGCCTTGGAGGTGCTGGTCTTGGAGGTGTCGGCCTTTGGGGCCGACGGTCTTCGAGGTGCCAGCCTTGGAGGTGCCAATCTTGGAGGTGCCGGCCTTGGAGGTGCCGGTCTTGGAGGTGTCGGCCTTTGAGGCCGGCGCTGGAGGCCGGAGCCAAAGGCCAGCGCCGGAGGCCGACGCTGGAGGCTGGCGCTGGAGGCCGTAGCCATAGGCCAGCACTGGAGGCTGACGCTGGAGGCTGACGCTGGAGGCCGTAGCCAAAGGCCAGTGCTGGGGGCCGACGCTAGAGGCCGGCGCTGGAGGCCAGCGCTGGAGGCCAACGCTGGGGGCCGGCGCTGAAGGCCGGCACTGGAGGCCGACGCTGGAGACTGTCTCTGGGTTCAGCTGTCACATCATTTTTTGGAAATCGCGCAAAAAATAGTATCATCCAGAGAATCGGCCAGCCATATCAATCGCCGATCGGGATCATTGCTTGGATCGATCGCAAACGTCGGATCGTCGGCGATCTGATTGATCGCAACGGTCCGAGATCGATCATAGCCGATCGGGATCATGGCTTGGATCGATCGCAACCATCGGATCGTCGCCGATCGGATTGATTGCAACGGTCCGAGATCGATAATCGCTGATCAGGATCATGGCTTGGATCGATCGCAAGCGTCGGATCATCGTCGATCAGATTGATCGCAGCGGTCCGAGATTGATCATCGCCGATCGGGATTATGGCTTCAATCGATCGCAACCGTCGGATTGTCACTGTTTGGATTGATCACAACGATCCGAGATCGATCATCGCTGATCGGGATCATGGCTTCGATCGATCGAAACCATCGGATCATCGCCGATTAGATTGATCGCAACGTCCGAGATCGATCATCGCCGATCGGGATCATTGCTTGGATTGATCGCAACGGTCCGAGATCGATAATCGCCTATCAGGATCATGGCCCTGATCGATCGCAACCGTCGGATCATCGCCGATTGAATGAATCGCAATGGTTCGAGATTGATCATCGCTGATCGGGATCATGACTTCGATCGATTGCAACCGTCGGATCATCGCCGATCGGATTGATCACAACGGTCCAAGATCGATCATCGCCGATCGGGATCAAGGCTTCGATCAATAGAAACAGTCAAATTGTCGATGATCAGATTGATCGCAATGGTCCGAGATCGATAATCGCCGATCGGGATCATGGCTTGGATCGATCGCAACCGTCGGATCGTCGCCGATCGGATTGATTGCAGCGGTCCGAGATCAATCATCGCTGATCAGGATCATGGCTTCGATCGATCGCAACCATCGGATCATCGCCGATCGGATTGATCGCATTGGTCGAAGATCGATCATCGCCGATCAATATTATGGCTTCGATCGATCGCAACCGTCGGATCGTTGCCGATCGGATTGATCGCAACGGTCCGAGATCGATTATTGCCGATAGGGATCATTGCTTGGATCGATCGCATCCGTCGGATCGTCGCCGATGTGATTGATCGCAACGGTCCGAGATCGATAATCGCTGATCGGAATCATGGCACCGATCAATCGCAACCATCAGATCGTCGCCGATCGGATTGATCGCAACGGTCCGAGATCAATCAACGCCGATCGGGATCATGGCTTGGATCGATCGCAACCGTCGGATTGTCGTTGGTCGATTAATCGCAATGGTCCGAGATCGATCATCGCCGATCAGGATAATGGCTTAGATCAATCACAACCGTCGAATCATCACCGATCGGATTGATCGCAACGGTCCGAGTTCTATAATCGCCGATCGGGATCATGGCTTCGATCGATCGCAACCGTTGGATCATCGCCGATCAGATTGATCACAATGATCCGAGATTGATCATTGCCGATCGGGATCATGGCTTCGATCGATCAAAACCATCGGATCATCGCCGATCGGATTGATCGCAACGGTCCGAGATCGATCAGCGCCGATCGGGATCATGACTTCGATCGATCGCAACCGTCCGATTGTCGCCGATCGGATTGATCGCAACAGTCCGAGATCGATCATCGCCAATAGGGATCATGGCTTGGATCGATCGCAACCGTCGGATCATCGCCGATCGGATTGATCGCAACGGTCCGAGATCGATCATCGCCGATCAGGATCATGGCTTATATCAATCGCAACCGTCGAATCATTGCCGATCGGATTGATCGCAACGGTTCGAGTTTGATGATCGCCGATCGGGATCATGGCTTCGATCGATCGCAACCATCGGATCATCACCGATCGGATTGATCACAACGATCCGAGATCGATTATCGCCGATCGGGATCATGGCTTCGATCGATAGAAACCGTCGGATCATCGCCGATCGGATTGATCGCAACGGTCCAAGATCGATAATCGCCGATCGGGATCATGGCTTGGATCGATCGCAACCATCGAATCGTCACCGATCGGATATATCGCAATGGTCCGAGATCGATAATCACCGATCGGAATCATGCCATCGATCAATCGTAACCGTCAGATCATCGTCGATCGGATTGATCACAACGGTCCGAGATCAATCAACGCCGATCGGGATCATGGCTTGTATCGATCGCAACCGTCGGATTGTCGCCGATCGATTAATCGCAATGGTCCGAGATCGATCATCGCCGATCAGGATCATGGCTTAGATCAATCGCAACCATCTATTCGTCACCGATCGGATTGATCGCAACGGTCCGAGTTCTATAATCGCCGATCGGGATCATGGCTTCGATCGATCGCAACCGTCGGATCGTCGCCGATCGGATTGATCATAATGATCCGAGATTGATCATTGCCAATCGGGATCATGGCTTCGATCGATCGAAACCGTTGGATCGTCGCCGATCGGATTGATCGCAACGGTCCGAGATCGATCAACGCCGATCGAGATCATGACTTCGATCAATCGCAACTGTCAAATCGTCACCGATCGGATTGATCGCAATGGTTCGAGATCGATCATCGCCAATCGGGATCATGGCTTGGATCGATCACAACCGTCAGATCGTCACCAATCGGATTGATCGCAACAGTCCGAGATCGATCATCGCCGATCAGGATCATGGCTTATATCAATCGCAACCGTAGAATTGTCGCCGATCGGATTGATCGCAATGGTTCGAGTTTGATGATCGCCGATCGGGATCATGGCTTCGATCGATCGCAATCGTCGGATCGTCGCCGATCGGATTGATCATAATGATCCGAGATTGATTATCGCCGATCGGGATCATGGCTTCGATCGATCGAAACCATCAGATCATCGCCGATCGGATTGATCGCAACGGTCCGAGATCTATAATCGCCGATCAGGATCATGGCTTGGATTGATCTCAACCATCGGATCATCGCCGATCGGATTGATCGCAACGGTTCGAGATCGATAATCATCGATTGGGATCATGGCTTAGATCGATCACAACCGTCGGATCGTCATCGATCAGATTGATCGCAGCGGTCCGAGATTGATCATCGCCGATCGGGATCATGGCTTCGATCGATCGCAACCGTCGGATCATCACCGATCGGATTGATCGCAACGGTCCGAGATCGATCATCGTTGATCGGGATCATGGTTTCAATCGATCGCAGCCGTCGGATCATCACCAATCGGATTGATCGCAACGGTCCGAGATCAATCATCGCCGATCGGGATCATGGCTCCAATCGATCGCAATCATCGGATCATCATCGATCAGATTGACCACAACGGTCCAAGATCGATCATCCTCGATCAGGATCATGGCTTCGATCGATCGCAACCATCGGATCATCGCCGATCGAATTGATCGCAACAGTTTGAAATTGATCAATGCTGATCGGGATCATGGATTGGATCGATCGCAACCGTCGGATCATCGCCGATCGGATTGATCACAACGGTCCGAGATCGATAATCGCCGATTGGGATCATGGCTTCGATCCATCGCAACTATCGAATCGTCACCGATCAGATTGATCGCAATGGTCCGAGATTGATAATCGCCGATCGGGATCATGGCTTGGATCGATCGCAAACGTCGGATCGTCGCCAATCGAATTGATCGCAATGGTCTGAGATCAATCATCGTCGATCAGGATCATGGCTTCGATCGATCGCAATGGTCAGATCGTCGCCGATCAGATTGATCGCAACAGTCCAAGATCGATCAACGCCGATCGGGATCATGACTTGGATCGATCGCAACCATCGGATCGTCACCGATCGGATTGATCGCAATGGTCCGAGATCGATAATCTCCTATCGGGATCATGGCTTGGATCGATCGCAACTGTAAGATCGTCGCCGATCGGATTGATCGCAATGATCGGAGATCGATCATCGTCGATCGGGATCATGGCTCCGATCGATCGCAACCGTCGGATCATCGCCGATTGGATTGATTGCGATGGTCCAAGATCGATCATCGATGATTGGGATCATGGCTTCGATTGATCGCAACCGTCGGTTCGTCGCCGATCGGATCGATCATAACGGTCCGAGATCGATCATCGCCGATCGGGATCGTAGCTTTGATCAATCACAACCGTCGGATAATCGCCGATCGGAGTGATCGCAACGGTCCGAGATCGAAAATCGCCGATCAGTATCATGGCTTGGATCGTTCGCAACCGATGGATCATCAACGATCGGATTGATCGCAACGGTCCGAGATCGATAGTCGCCTATCGGGATCATGGCTTGGATCAATCGCAACCATCGGATCGTCGCCGATTGGATTGATCGCAATGGTTCGAGATCGATCATCATCGATCAGGATCATAGCTTGGATCGATCACAATTGTTGTATCATCACTGATCAGATTGATCGCAACGGTCCGAGATCAATCAACGCTTATCGGGATTATGGCTTGGATCGATCGCAACCATCGGATCATCGCCGATCAGATTGATCGCAACGGTCTGAGATCGATAATCGCCAATCATGATCATGGGTTCGATCGATCGCAACCATCGGATCATCACCGATCGGATTGATTGCAATGGTCCGAGATCGATCAATACCGATCGGGATCATAGCTTGGATCGATCACAACCATCGGATCATCACCGATCGGATTGATCGCAACGGTCCAAGATTGACAATCGCCAATCTGGATCATGGCTTCGATAGATCGCAACCGATGGATCATCGCCGATCGGATTGATCGCAACGGTTGGAGATCGATAATTGCCGATCGGGATCATGGCTTGGATCGATCGCAAACGTTGGATCATCGCTGATCGGATTGATTGCAGCGGTCCGAGATCGATCATCGTCCATCGGGATCATGGCTTCGATCGATCGCAACCGTCCGATCATCGCCTATCGGATTGATTACAACAGTTCGAGATCGATCATCGCCGATCGGGATCATGGCTTCGATCTATCGCAACCTTCGGATAGTCGCCGATTGGATTGATCGCAACGTTTCGAGATCTATAATCGCTGATCGAGATCATGGCTTGGATCGAACGCAACCATCGGATCGTCGCCGATCGGATTGATCGTAACGGTCCGAAATCGATCATCGCCGATCGGGATCATGGCTCCAATCGATCGCAACCATCGGATCTTCGCCGATTGGATTGATCGCAATGGTCCATGATCGATCATCACCGATCGGGATCATGGCTTCGATCGATCGCAATCGTCAGATCGTCGCTGATCGGATTGATCGCAACGGTCCGACATCGATCATCGCCGATCGGGATCATGGCTTCGATCAATCCCAACTATCGAATCGTCACCGATCGGATTGATTGCAATGGTCCGAGATCGATAATCGCCGATCGGGATCATGACTTAGATCGATCGCAACCGTTGGATCATCGTCGATCGGATTGATCGCAGCGGTCCAAGATCGATCATCGCCGATCGAGATCATGGCTTCGATCGATCACAACCGTCGGATCATCGTCAATCGGATTGATCGCAACGGTCGAAGATCGATCGTTGCCGATCGGGATCATGGCTTCGATCGATCAAAACCATCAAATCATCGCTGATCGGATTGATCGCAACGGTCCGAGATCGACCATCACCGATCGGGATCATTGCTTGGATCGATCACAACCGTCGGATCATCGGCGATCTGATTGATCGCAACGGTCCAAGATCAATCATCGCCAATAAGGATCATCGCTTGGATCAATCGCAACCATCGGATCGTCACCGATCGGAGTGATCGCATATGTCCAAGATCGATCATCACCGATCGGGATTATGGCTTGGATCGTTCGCAACCATCGGATCATCGCCGATCAGATTGATCGCAACGATCCAAGATCGATCATCGCCTATCACGATCATGGCTTCGATCGATCGCAACCATCGGATCATCTCCGATTGAATAGATCGCAACGGTCCGATATCAATCATCGTCGATCGAGATCATGGCTTCGATCGATCGCAACCATCGGATCATCGCCAATCGGATTGATCGCAATGGTCCGAGATCGATCATCGCCGTTCAGGATCAAGGCTTCGATCAATAGAAACAGTCGAATCATTGCCGATCGGATTGATCGCAATGGTCCGAGATCGATAATCGTCGATCGAGATCATGGCTTGGATCTATCGCAATCGTTGAATCATCGCCGATCGGATTGATCGAAGCGGTCCAAGATCGATCTTCGCCGATTAGAATCATGGCTTCGATCGATGGCAACCGTCGGATCGTCGCCGATCGGATTGATCGCAATGGTCGAAGATCGATCATCGTCGATTGGGATCATGGCTTCGATCGATCACAACCATCGGATCGTTGCCGATCGGATTTATCACAATGGTCCGAGATCGATGATCGTCGATCAGGATCATTGCTTGGATCGATCACAACCATCGGATCGTCGCCAAACTAATTGATCGCAACGGTCCGAGATCGATAATCGCTAATCTGGATCATGGCTCCGATCGATCGCAACCGTCGGATCATCGCCGATCGGGATCAAGGCTTCGATCAATAGAAACAGTCGAATCGTCGCCGATCGGATTGATTGTAATGGTCTGAGATCGATAATCGCCAATCGGGATCATGGCTTGAATCAATCGCAACCATCGGATCATCGCCGATCGGATTGATCGCAGCGGTCCAAGATCGATCATCGCCGATCGAGATCATGGCTTCGATCGATGGCAACCGTCAGATCATCGCCGATCGGATTGATCGCAACGGTCGAAGATCGATCATCGTGCAAGGCGAAAGGGCATTACCTCCCAAGTGGCTGATCCTTGCCTGATGCAGGGCTTCATGCCTGGTTGGTGCAGGGCTTTATCCACCGATGGGTGCCGGGCTTCATACCTGGATGGTGCAGGGCTTTAGGTGCCGATGGGTGTCGGGCTTCATGCTGGCTGGTGCAGGGGTTCAGGTGCCGACGGGTGCCGGGCTTCATGCCTGGCTGGTTCAGGGCTTTAGGTGCTGGTGGGTGCCGGGCTTCATGCCTGGCTGGTGCAGGGCTTCAGGTGCTAACCAGTGCCGAGCTTCAAGCATGGCTGGTGCAGGGCTTTAGGTGCCGACGGGTGTCGGGCTTCATGCCTGGCTGGTGCAGGGCTTCAGGTGCCAATGGGTGCCGGGCTTCATGCCTGGCTGGTGCAGGGCTTTAGGTGCCGACGGGTGTCGGGCTTCATGCCTGGCTGGTGCAGGGCTTCAGGTGCTGACGGGTGCCGGGCTTCATGCCTGGCTGGTGCAGGGCTTTAGGTGCCAATGGGTGCCAAGCTTCATGCCTGGCTGGCCCAGGGCTTTTGTGCTGACCGGGGTCAGGCTTCATGCCTGGCTGGCCCAGGGCTTTTTGTTGCTGAGAGCCGGTGGTGCACCGCTCTGCCATTGGTACACTGGGCTTCATGCCTGGCTGGCCCAGGGCTTTTGTGCCGATCGTGGTCAGGCTTTATGCCTGGTTGGCCCAGGGCTTTGGTGCCGACCGGAGTCGGGCTTCATGCCTGGCTGGCCCAGGGCATTTGTGCCGACCGGGGTCGGGCTTCATGCCTGGCTGGCCCAGGGCTTTTTGTTGCCGAGAGCCGGTGGTGCACCGCTCTGCTAGTGGTACACTGGGCTTCATGCCTGGCTGGCCCAGGGCTTTGTGCTGACCGGGGTCGGGCTTTATGCCTGGCTGGCCCAGGGCTTTGGTGCCGATCGGAGTCGGGCTTCATGCCTGGCTGGCCCAGGGCTTTTTGTGCCGACCGGGGTCGGGCTTCATGCCTGGCTGGCCCAGGGCTTTTGTGCCGACCGGGGTCGGGCTTCATGCCTGGCTAGCCTAGGGCTTTTGTGCCGACCGGGGTCGGACTTCATGCCTGGCTGGCCCAGGTCTTTTTGTTGCCGAGAGCCGATGGTGCACCGCTCTGCCAGTGGTACACTGGGCTTTATGCCTGGCTGGCCCAGGGCTTTTTGTGCCGACTGGGGTCGGGCTTCATGCCTGGCTGGCCCAGGGCTTTTTGTGCCGACCGGGGTCGAGCTTCATGCCTAGCTGGCCCAGGGCTTTTTGTGCCGATCGGAGTCGGGCTTCATGCCTGGCTGGTCCAGGGCTTTTGTGCGCTAAAGCGAGGTTGGCCTTGGATGTTGATGCAAGGTAGATCTTCCCTGCATGACATTTTTAAGTATTAATGAAAGGAAACTGTCTTAAGTGCAATGTACTTAGCTCTTGTAGCTCCCATGTTTTCCTTTTGCGGGTTTGAGCACTTTCGTCCGCTGGTGACCTGCCCCCCAGGGAGTCATGTTAGTCGGATTGGAAGTGTCATTGCCCTTACTTGGGCCTTCCCTCGCATTGGAGGCCAGGATGAGATGCCTGTGGCCGGGGAGAAGCTGGAAATCGGGACAAAGCTGGAGTCCATTGAGGAAAGCCTCGACAGTTGGTGGTCATTGAAGATGAATGGCTGGGAGAGTCCATCGAGGGCGTTGCTGAGAGTAAAAAGGTCGGAGGAGTTGCTGGGAGGGCTCTTTGCCTAGCTTTTTCTTTGAAGAGATTGATTGCCTTCGGTGCTGAAGCTTAAGAGCAGCGGTCAAAGCCTTTTGTCCTCATCAATCCTTGTATTAATTGCAACGACACCTCTCGGCTTGCTCTAGCCAATTGTTGAGCCTTTGAGTGAGCTCTTCCAGCTGCCGGTGTTGTTCATCCAGATGCTTCCTCATCTTATGATTAAGGTCCTCCCCAGATGACCCGAAAGACTAACAGAAGGTGGGAGATCGGTGGTGCTCAGGTGAAGCTTGATGGTGATAAGCTTCTCTGTGAGGAGATTTTCCACGAGCGGATCACTAGCCAACTGGTGCAGCTATCATGGGCGACGTGAGAGGCTTGGGGTGCTGCTGAGTGGCCCCGCGCATTGCTTCTGCAGTTCATGAACTGCTACTTTCAAAGCTTGATCTTGCCGATTGAGGATGGCCAGCTGGTTAATCAGAGCAACTGAAATTGGTGGTGAAGGAGGGGGAGGGAGAGAGAGACTGGTCCTTTGTCACTCAGTGCGATGTGGATGCCCCCCAGCATGATTGGTAAGAACCTCTGGCATGCGCATCACCACCATAGCTATCTTAGAGGGGACGGAGACTTATAGCTCAAGGAGACAGCTTTCTTTCCTTCAGCACGTCCTCCCTACCTGGCGTGTCAATCTATTGATGCCAAATCATCGGCCTCGAGTGTCCGATCGCCTCCTCCAGCAAGCTCCTCGCGCCTGCAAGCAAGTCCCGGGGGCCGAAGACTCCGGCGGGGACCCTCTGACGCTCAAGTCAGTGGTCTGGGCAACAGCCGTGAGCTTGAGGAAGCTCGAAAGAGAAAGAGAGAGAGATGGCTCCGAGAAGATCCCTCGCTGTGAGCGTTTGGGGTGTAATGAGTGTGTTACCTGGTCGAGGTCCCTCTTACCTCTTTATCCGTCGTGGCCCCACCTCCTTCATACGGTCATTAGTTTCTAGTCTTCAACGTGCCACAAAGTATGGGTCATGGGACTGATCGTGGGGCCACGTCCGTCGTTAGCGGTGCCAGGGGGAGCACGTCCACCATGCGCATAGCCGGGCATGCTCGTGGTGACGTGGTCCGCCATTCTTGATGGAAGTGGACCACGTAGCTTGAACGTGGGTGATTATCGCCGGAGGCCGACGCCGAGACCGACGCCGGGGCAGACACCGAAGCCGACGTCGAGACCAATGCCGGGGCTGACACCGAAGCCAACACTTAGACTGGCTGCGGCCGATGAGGAGGCCGAGGTGGGCCGTGGATGACACGGATGTCGAGATGGACCGTGGCCGATGTCGAGGTCGGGATGGGCCGTGGCCAACATAGATGTCGAGATGGGCCATGGCCGACACGGATGTCGAGATGGGCCATGGCCGACATCGAGGTCGGGATGTGCCCTGGTCGACATGGATGTCGAGATGGGCCATGGCTGATGCCGAGGTCGGGATGGGCCATGGACGACACGGATGTCGAGATGGGCCATTGCCGACGCCGAGGTCGGGATGGGCCTTGGCCGACACAGATGTCAAGATGGGCCATGGCCGACACCGACACCATGACCAAGCTGACTGACTGTGACCGACGAGGAGGTCGGGGCAGGCTGTGGCCGATGCGGAGGTCGAGATGGGCCGCAACCGATACGAAAGTCGGGGTAAGCCATGTCAAGCCCAATTGCCAAGAAATTGGCTCGTGTGTTCTTTGACCCGATCGGCCATATCACCGGGGCCGGCTGAGAAGTGCCGGGGCCGGCCGGAAGTGGCTGGGGCCGCCTAGCTTGGACACGCCGGGGCCGGCTGGGAGGTGCCGGGGTTGCCTGGCTTGGACACGCCGAGGCCGGCTAGGAAGGTGCTGGGGCCGGCTAGCTTGGACACGCTGGGGCCGGCTAGGAAGGTGTCGGGGCCGGTTGGGAGGCGTCGGGGCCGCCTGGCTTGATGCCAGGGCCGCCTAGCTTGGACATGCCGAGGCCAGCTGGGAAGGTGCCGGGGCCGGCTAGCTTAGACATGCCGGGGCCGGCTAGGAAGGTGCCAGGGCCGGCTAGCTTGGACACGCTGGGGCCAGCTAGGAAGGTGCCGAGGCCGGCTAGGAAGGTGTTGGAGCCGGCTAGCTTGGACACGCTGGGGCCGGCTAGGAAGGTGCCAGGGCCGGCTAGCTTGGACACGCCGGGGCCAGCTAGGAAGGTGCCGGGGCCGGCTAGCTTGGACACGCCGGGGCCGACTGGGAGGTGCCGGGGCCGCCTGGCTTGGACATGCCGGGGCCAGCTAGGAAGGTGCCGGGGCCGGCTAGCTTGGACACGCCGGGGCCGGCTAGGAAGGTGCCGGGGCCGGTTAACTTGGACACGCTGGGACCGGCTAGGAAGGTGCTGGGGCCGCCTGGCTTGGACAAGCCGGGGCCAGCTAGGAAGGTACCGGCCTTGGAGCTATCGGCCTTGGAGGTGCCGGCCTTGGAGCTGTCGGCCTTGGAGCTGTCGGCCATGGAGCTCTTGGCCTTGGAGGTGCCGGCGTTGGAGCTGTCGGCCTTGGAGCTGTCAGCCATAGAGCTCTCGGCCTTGGAGCTGTCGGCCATGGAGCTCTCGGCCTTGGAGCTGTCGGCCATGGAGCTCTCGGCCTTGGAGGTGCCGGCCTTGGAGCTGTCGGCCTTGGAGCTGTCGGCCATGGAGCTCTCGGCCTTGGAGCTGTCGGCCTTGGAGCTGTCGGCCATGGAGCTCTCGGCCTTGGAGCTTAGAGCAATTGGGTGTGCGTGACTTTATGAGGCCATAAACGCTACCGTAGCCGAAGGACCCTTTGGAGGCCAAATGGGGACTCCGTCGGTTTCCTTCACGGTTCTCTAACGGCGTTGGATCAGCCACATCAGTCGCCGATCGGGATCATGGCTTCGATCGATCAAAAACGTCGGATCGTCGCTGATCGGATTGATCACAACGGTTCGAGATCGACCATCGCTGATCAGGATCATTGCTTGGATCGATCGCAACCGTCGGATCGTCGGCGATCTGATTGATCGCAACGGTCCAAGATCAATCATCGCCAATCGAGATCATGGCTTGGATCGATCGTAACCGTCGGATCGTCGCCGATCGGAGTGATCGCATCTGTCCGAGATCGATCATCGCCGATCGGGATCATGGCTTGGATCATTTGCAACCGTCGGATCGTCGCCGATCGGATTGATCGCAATGGTCCGAGATCGATCATCGCCTATCGGGATCATGGCTCTGATTGATCGCAACCATCAGATCATCGTCGATTGAATGGATCGCAACGGTCCGATATTGATCATCGTCGATCGGGATCATGGCTTTGATCGATCGCAACCGTCGGATCATCGCCGATCGGATTGATCGCAACGGTCCAAGATCGATCATCGCCGATCGGGATCAAGGCTTCGATCAATAGAAACAGTCGAATCATCGCTGATCAGATTGATCGCAATGGTCCGAGATCGATAATCGCCGATCGGGATCATGGCTTGGATCGATCGCAACCTGTTGGCCCAGATGGCAACCCAAGAGGGGGGGGGGGTGAATTGGGTTATTTAAAAATTAAAGTCTTTTGAAATCGATTGCTTTGAAGTGCTTTGTGAAGAGAGTGATGCACAATATAAGCACAAACAAAATGCAGAAGTAAATGCTAAGAATGAGAGAGAGAAAGAGATAATGTGACACAGCAAACACAAGGTTTTATAGTGGTTCGGTGCAATCCACACCTACGTCCACTCCCAAGATTCACTTGGGTCCACACTATAATCTCCCAAGATTACAGCCGAGTTATTTTGCAAGCTCACAACTCAAACTTGTTGTTTTCCCGGGCGCACAACGAACCCAGCTGGTTTTCAAGGGCTCACCAGCACAAAACCCAAACCGTTGTTTTAACGGGAACACAACGAACCCAACACGTAAGCTATCCCAAGCTTACAACGAGGTACAACAACCTCCACTAATTCAATCCACTGATTGAATCAGTACACAAGTAAATAAATAAGAATTTGAATACAAGCAGCTCCTCTTGAGCAGAATAATCAAAATAAAGCTTTAGGTTTAGAAAAGCCTGATTAGATAAGCTTGAATGCAGGCTTGGCTTCTTTGCTTCTCTTCTCCAACTCCTTTGAAGTGTGGAATCAGGCCTCAGCACAGATTCTCCTAGCTTTGGGGCTTTTGGATGTTGGTTGAAGCTTTTCTTCTTTTTCTTCTAGGTTGGAAGATCTTGATATTGCTCTTGGTTGCTTTGGGATCTCCTCTTGAACTTTTGTAGAATGTAGAACTGGAGCACACGAATCTCTCTCTTTTTGATTTCACTCCTTTTGAGTCTCTCTCCTTGAGTTAAAGGATTTTTCCAATGAAGCTCTGTTTTTCCCTCTTTCTCAAAGATTTTCTTTTCTTACTTTTTCCTCTCTCTTCTTCTTTTTCTTCCCTTCTTGATTTGAAAAAAAAAACTCCTCTATTAGTAGATTCTACAAAAATATATCCGTTAGAAATACAGAAATATAGCCGTTATTTGAAAATATTACCATTGGGGCTGACGTGTCATCGTGAAAAATTGCGCCCAGAAATTCGAGGAGTCAACTCGAGCACTGTGGGAGTCGGCTCGAAGTCGATTACTAAAAATAGAAACATTTAAAATGTTAGAGGGTCGACTCGCGAAGAACCAAAGTGTCGGCTCCCAACAGTCGGGGTCGACTCGAAGAAAATGGGGAGTCGACTCGAGAAGCGCTCAAAAAACATGCTTTCTGTTGTTTGAGCGGAGTCGGCTCACACAGTCCAGGAGTCGGCTCACACAGAGTCAGGGGTCGACTCTTGAAATCCAAGGGTCGGCTCGAGAAAATCATAAATCTCTGTTACTTATTGGAGTCGACTCTGAAACTCTAGAGTCGGCTCCGGAACGTATCAAAAATCAGAAATTTTCTTGATTGACTTTGAAATTCATCCCAGAATAATTTTAAATGATATTTTGACTTGAATACAATAAATATGACATTAAGCATGAATTCAAGACATGTTTCAAGAAATCATTGATTGAAATATAACATGTAAAAATTCATTTTTGAAATCTTAAATGTTGAGAAATTATTGAACATAATTGTTCCAACTTTATTGATTTTGATGATTTCCAAAAGCCATGAGTACCTTAAAGAATACAATGTATTTATTTATCAAAAACCTTGAGCTTATTCAAATTGAAAGGAATGAACTATCAATGGTTATATCAAATGAGTTTTGAATCTATTAGAAAAAGGAGTTTCAAGTTCTATGCTTAAAAGATTTCAAAAAGGAATTTTTATACATTATAATTCAATCGATGAATTCTTGAAACATGTCTTGAATCCATGATAAACATCATATTTAATGTATTCAAGTCAAATTTATATTTTAAATTTATTTGGGACAAGTTTTAAAGTCTATCAGAACATTTTTCTGATTTTTGTATCGCTCCCGAGCCGACTCAAGGGTTTCCGAGTCGACTCCCCAAAATGACTGATTTTCTCGAGTCGACCCTTGGTTTTTCAAGAGTCGACCCCTGACTCCTTGCGAGCCGACTCCTGTCTGTGCGAGCCGACTCCGCTCAAACAACAGAACCCATGTTTTTTGAGCACTTCTCGAGTCGACTCCCCATTTTCCTCGAGTCGACTCCCGACTTTCAGGAGCCGACACTTTAGTTTTCGCGAGTCGACCCTTCAATGCTTAAAATGTTTCTATTTTTAGTAATCGACTTCGAGCCGACTCCCACAAAGCTCGAGTCGACTCCGCGAAATCTGGGCGCGATTTTTAACGATGACACATCAGCCCCAACGGTAAGATTTTTGAATAACGGCTATTTTTCCTTGTCTCTAACGGATATATTTTTGCAGATTCTATAAATAGAGAAGCTCTTTTCAACTCAGAAGAATCGATTTTGAAAATCAAAGAGAGAAAAGAATATCTTTTGAAAAGAGGGAAAAACAGAGCATATTGAAAAATCATCTAGCTCAAAGAGAGATTCAAAAGGAGTGAAATCCAAGTGAAAGTTTCGTCTACTCCTTCTCATCAATCCACAAGAACCAAAAGAAAATTTTCAAATACAAGAAAAATCAGAGATTTTCAAAAGCTGAGGGAAAGAAATCCAATGAATTCAACGTCTTTCCTTCCTTCAATCTCCAAAAGACATTACTTTACTTTCTAAAAATGAACATGTTAAGTCAATCAATGAAATATTCTTACTATGAGCAATTTCAAATTGGAAACTATGAACTGTTAATGTGTAATGAGTTTTTTTCAATTGAATATATGTTTCAGTGAGCTATACTTATGAATTCAAAAATGATTTCTATACCACTCTTTTAAAGATCAATGAATTAATGAAAATGTTTTGAAATTGAGCATTACTGTTAAATCAACATTATTCAAGTCATATTTATATTTCAAATTGGTTGGGATGATTTTCAAAGCAAATCAGAATGTTTTCTGATTTTTGTATCAGTCCCGAGCCGACTCGAGAGTTTCCGAGTCGACTCCAAGTCTCGAGTCGACACCAAGAGTCGACCCCTGAACCTTCTCGAGCCGACTCTCGAGCCGACTCGCTCAGACGGCAGAAAGACTCATTTTTGAGTGCCTCTCGAGTCGACTCCCAGCTTTTCGCGAGTCGACCCCTGAAAGTCACGAGTCGACTCCCAGCTTTTCGCGAGTCGACCCCTGAAGATTCACTTTTTGGTGCGTTTCTGGATTCGCGTGTTCGAGCCGACTCGCACAGTACTCGAGCCGACTACGGAATCTGGGCGATAATTTTTGAGTTGACACATCAGCACCAACGGTAATATTTTGAATCAACGGCTATATTTTACTGTGTCTAACGGCTATATCTTTTCAGGATCTATAAATAGAAGAGCCAGATTCAAATTTTAGAAGAGCAAGAGAAAAATAGAGAGAGCCTATTGAATATCAAAAAGGGAAAACTGAGAGTATTGTAGAATCATTTGATTCAAGGAGAGATTCAATCTTTGCATTTGAGAGAGAGATTCGTGTGCATCATTTAATCGACTCTCAAAGCTCAAGAGGAAGGCAAAAAGCAATCCAACGTGCAAAATCTTCAGCCATTCCCAAGTTCAAAAAGAGGCAACACATTCTCCAAAGCTTTTCAACGATTGAGGAATCTTGCTGAGGCATCGATTCAACTTTTCAAGGAGAAAAGGGAGAAAGCCATCGCTGCAATCATCCGGAAAACCATCAGGCGTTTCTAACCCTAGTTTTTATTTATTCTTAAATTTGTATATCTGCTCAAGAAGGAGCATTTTGTTACAAATACTTTGATTTCACTTGGTTACTGGTTCAATCAGTGGATTGAATCAGTGGAGGTAGGTTTACCTCGTTACAAGCCGGAGTGCTTGTGTTGGGTTCGTTGTGATCCCGTGAAAACAACGAGTTAGGTTTGTTGTTAGCCCGCAAAACAACGTGTAGGGTTTTGTGCTGGTAAGCCCGCAAAACCAGCTGGGTTCGTTGTGACCCGGTGAAAACAACAAGTTGAGTTGTGATCTTGTAAAACAACTCAGCTGTAATCGGTGTGATTATAGTGGACCCAAGTGAATCTTGGGAGTGGACGTAGGTGTTGGATGCACCGAACCACTATAAAATTTCTTGTGTTTGCCGTGTTCATTTTCTCTCACTCTATATCTCTTTTATTTGCTTGTGTATTGTTTTAGTTAATCTCACTTGCACATCTTGCTAACTAATCAATTAAAGTTAAAAAGGACTTAAATTTTTAAGAACCCAATTCACCCCCCCCCTCTTGGGTTGCCATCTGGGCCAACAATTGGTATCAGAGCAAGTGCTCATTTAGAATTTGATCTCACGATCAAGGGCTAAAGATCCATTATGGCAACACAAAGTGGTTCAAGTTTTGCTGAAGGTCATTCTACGAATCGACCTCCTTTTTTAATGGAACCAACTATTCATATTGGAAAGCTAGAATGAGAATATTCATTCAAGCTTCTGATTATGAATTGTGGGGAGTAATAATAAATGGACCTAGTACACCCACACACCTTATTGATGGCACTATTGTTCCTAAAGCCCGAAAGGGATTGGAATGATAATGATAGGAGAATGGCTCAACTTAATGCTAAAGCCATTAATATTTATATTGTTCCTTAGACTCAAATGAATTCAACCGAATCTCAACTTGTAATTCCGCAAAAGAAATTTGGGATAGGTTGGAAATTACACATGAAGGAACAAACCAAGTAAAAGAATCAAAGATAAATATTTTGGTTCATAAATATGAATTGTTTACAATGGAACAAACTGAAACCATCACATGCATGTTCACTAGATTCACTGATATTGTGAATGGTTTGAAAAGTCTTGGAGAATTTATTCTAATGCTGATCTTGTGCGCAAAATTCTTAGGTCACTACCAAGATCGTGGGAAGCAAAAGTCACTGCTATCCAAGAAGCAAAGGACCTCAATGCATTACCTTAGAGGAGCTTCTAGGATCCTAATGACCCACGAGTTAACAATGAAGCAGCATGTTGAGGAGGAAACAAAAAGAAGGAAAACCATTGCCCTCAAGACTGCAGAATGGAAGAGAGCAGCAGTGAAATAATGATGAAGATGATGAGGAAACTGCTCTCTTGGCCAAAAATTCAGAAGTTTATGAGAAAAAGGCCTTCCATAAAAAGAAATTTGGAGCAAGAATTGATGGAGAAAAGGATAAGAAAAAGGACAAGGAGAAAGAAAAAGAAAAAGAGCCCTTAGTATGTTATGAGTGCAAAAAGCCAGGGCACTTTAAATATGATTGTCCTTTGCTGAAAAAGGCCTACAAGAAAAAGAAGAAAGCATACATGGCAACATGGTCTGATGAATCTTCTCGTCGGAAGAAGAAGAGCAAAAGGAAGTTGCCAATATCTGCTTCATGGCCAACGACGACGACAACGACAATGAGGTAAGTTCTGAAAACTCAAATGATGACTTTACATTTGATGAAATGTTTGAGGCTTTCAATGAACTTATGATTGATTTTAAATCCTTGAAAAAGAAATATAAGTTTTTGAAAAATGACAATATTAGTTTAGCTAAAAGTAAAAATGAATTAGCTTTAGAAGTTAAGAACTTAACTAATGAAAAAGAAGAACTTAGCAAAGAAAGAGATAATCTTAATCAAGAAATAGATTTGTTAAAATCTGAAACTAAAAACTCAACTAAAGATTTAAAAGATCAAATAAAACTTTAGCTTTAGAAAAGAACAGCAAGTTAAAGAAATGACTCTCTTAAGAAAGATGTTAAAAAATATAAAGACATTGTTGAGAAATTCACTTTAAGTTCAACTAAACTTAACATGATTCTAGATAGTCAAAAAGCTGTTTTTGACAAAGCAGGTTTAGGATATAACACATTAAGGAAACAAAAATCTTAAAGAATATTTTTATAAAAGCCAACCAAAGTAATATAACTTGTTTTAAATGTAATGAAAAAGGTCATAAATCATTTGAATGCAAAACGTTAAATAATAACAACAAGTTAAATGTTAAAGCTAAGAAAATATGGGTTCCGAAAGGAACAATTTTTGTGCTGCTAACCATGAAGGACCCAAGAAAGCTTGGGTACCTAAGCATAAAGTTGATTATATTGCAGGAATGTCTTGTAGCCAAAAGATCAAAGAAAAAGTGGTACCTTGATAGTGGCTGCTCAAGACATATGACGGGTGACAAAGATGAATTCATCACCCTAGAAGAAAAGAAAGGTGGAGTTGTGACGTTTGGCGATAACGGTAAAGGTCAAATTATGGGCCTTGGTAAAGTTCGCATAACTCCATCCATATTATTGATAATGTACTTTATGTTGATGGTTTAAAGCATAATCTAATTAGTATAAGCCAATTATGTGATAAAACTTTAATGTTTCATTTAAATCTTCTATTTGCACTGTAACTAATTCTATTGATGATAGCATTGTATTTACTGGTTATAGACATGGCAATGTTTACTTAGTTGACTTAGAAAAATTATCTTGAGTAGTCATTGCCTAATTGCTGACAATGCTAACATAAATGAATTAGTTGGTTGTGGCATCGTAGATTAGGTCATGCAAGCACACACCTTATTTCAAAACTAATTAAAATGGATTTAGTTAAAGGATTACCTAAACTAGATTTTGAAAATAATAAAATATGTGATGCATGTCAATTTGGAAAACAAACTAGAAGTTCTTTCAAATCTAAAAACATTGTTTCAACTTCTAGGGCTTTAGAGCTACTTCACATGGATCTTTTCGGACCAACTAGAACCACAAGTCTAGGAGGAAAGAAATATGGTCTAGTGATTGTAGATGATTATTCTAGATATACTTGGGTAATGTTTTTAGCTCACAAAGATGAGACTTTCTCGATATTCCTGAAATTCTTCAAGAAAGTCACAAATGAGAAAAACACTACTATAGTATCTCTAAGAAGTGATCATGGAACAGAATTTGAAAATCACTTATTTGAAAATTTTGCACTGAAAATGGAATTAATCATAATTTTTCAGCCCCTAGGACTCCACAACAAAACGGTGTAGTTGAAAGAAAAATAGGACTCTAGAAGACATGGCCCGTACCATGCTATGTGAAAGCAACTTACCAAAGTATTTTTGGGCGGAAGCAATTAACACAGCATGTTACATCTTAAATAGAGCTTTAATAAGACCAATATTAAAGAAAACACCTTATGAATTATGGAATGAAAGAAAACCAAATATAAAATACTTTCATGCATTTGGATGTAAATGTTTCATTCATAATAATGGTAAAAACAACTTAGGAAAATTTGATGCTAAATCTGATGAAGGAATTTTTCTAGGTTATTCAACAACTAGTAAGGCATATAGAATCTTTAACAAGAAAACCTTAGTAGTTGAAGAATCCATACATGTAGTTTTTGATGAATCTTTAGCAACTGGATCTGAAAAGATTGATGATGAGGAAGATACAAACATAATTGAAAAAGATCTTGAAAAACTTAATATTGAAGTATCTTCTGATCATGAACAAGAGGCTAAAGATGATGATTCACATAAGGACGATGATGTCAATATTGATCATAATGATATAGATCTTCCAAGAGACTGGAGATATGCTCATAGTCATCCTAAGGAATTGATTATAGGCGATCCATCTCAAGGAATAAGAACTAGATCATTTATGAGAAATATTAGTAATCATCTTGCATTTGTATCACAAATTGAACCTAAAACTATAGAAGAAGCTGAAAAAGATAATAATTGGATGTTAGCAATGCAAGAAGAACTAAATCAATTTACTAGAAATAATGTTTGGACTTTAGTTGAAAGACCTAAAAACCATTCAGTAATAGGATCAAAATGGGTTTTTAGAAATAAACTAGATGAAAATGGCATAGTAATTAGAAACAAAGCTAGATTGGTTGCTAAAGGATATAATCAAGAGGAAGGTATTGATTTTGATGAAACCTTTGCACCTGTAGCTAGATTAGAAGCCATTAGGCTATTACTTGCATTTGCATGTCATATGAATTTAACTTATTTCAAATGGATGTAAAAAGCGCATTTTTAAATGGATTTATTAATGAAGAAGTTTATGTAGAACAACCACCAGGTTTTGAAGATCACGAGTTTTCAAATCACGTTTTTAAATTGCACAAAGCTTTATATGGTTTGAAACAAGCACCTAGAGCTTGGTATGATAGGTTAAGTAAATTCTTAATAGAAAATGATTTTACAAGAGGAAATGTTGATAAAACTTGTTTTTGAAAAGAAAAAGTAAAGATTTACTTGTAGTACAAATATACGTAGATGACATTATTTTTGGTGCTACTAACGATTCTCTTTGTCAAGAATTTGCAAAGTTAATGCAGGGAGAATTCGAGATGAGCATGATGGGAGAACTCAACTTCTTCCTTGGACTCCAGATCAAACAATGCAAGGAGGGAATCTTTATCAACCAAACCAAATACACAAGAGAACTACTCAAAAAGTTTGGTATGGAAACAATGAAACCCCTCGGAACTCCAATGAGTCCTTCATGCAAGCTGGACAAAGATGAAGAAGGTAAAAGGTTGATCAAAAGTATTATCGAGGTATTATCGGATCCCTTCTTTATTTAACAGCAAGTAGACCAGATATTATGTTTTCAGTATGTTTATGTGCTAGATTTCAATCTGAACCTAAAGAATCACATTTAATAGCTGTTAAAAGAATTTTAAGATATCTAAATGGAACTAAAAATGTAGGTTTATGGTATTCTAGAGACTCCACATTAAACCTAATTGCATATTCAGATTCTGATTATGCTGGATGTAAATTAGATAGAAAAAGCACAAGTGGTGCATGCCATTTCTTAGGCAGTAACTTAATCACATGGTTTAGCAAAAAGCAAAATTCAGTTGCATTATCAACTACTGAAGCTGAATATGTAGCAGCTGGAAGTTGCTGTGCGCAAATCCTATGGATTAAGCGACAACTTGAAGACTATGGTATCACACTTAATAAACACCCATAAGATGTGATAACACTAGCGCAATCAATTTAACTAAAAATCCAATTCAACACTCAAGGACAAAACACATAGAAATTAGATATCATTTTATAAGGGAACATGTAGCTAATGATGAAATTTGTTTAGATTATGTAAACACTGAAGAACAATTAGCTGACATCTTTACAAAACCTTTAAGTGAAGAAAGATTTTGTTATCTTAGAGGAGAGTTAGGAATTTGTAATCCTTTTGAATAAATTTTGAAACCTTAAGGAAATATATCTAGAGTTCTTTCAATCTCAAAATCTTAAGGAAATTTATCTAGAACTCATATCAATTTGATCTATCAAACTCCATGATTTTTAATCATACTCAAAGATCAAATCCGGACTCATTTCGGACATCTCTGAATTTTAATCTTTTTTTCTGAAATGGTCTCCGAGCCGACTCGAGAGTATCGGAGTCGACTCGAGTTTCTGCTGAAACTCAGGAGTCGACCCCTCCTCTGAGCGAGTCGACTCGAGATCGTTCGTGCTCTGTGACTAGGCGAGCCGACTCGACTTTGCGCGAGTCGACTCGACGTGGTCCCAGTTGATTATTAGGGCACGAGTCGACCCACGGTCATTTCATCATTTCTAATCTTTCCTCTCCAAAAATTCCCAAACCCTCCAAACCTTCCAAATACTTCCGATTAATCACTCCTTCAAGATCTATGGCACCCAAAACCCGTGGAGCTAGCAGTAGTGGCGCCGGGATGAAGAGAAAAGGACCGTGCGACGACCCGTCCGCGAGCCGTCCGGATTCACTCTTCTTCTCCAGTGATTCTCCTGCTCCAGCTCCTACCCTCAGGTAGATCTCTTGCTAGTAGAGTTGTGACACAGGAAGGAAGGTTGATTTTGATTTTTGAGAATGAGGGATTCATTATAGGTAGACAGTTATTAGATGGGATTTGAGAAAATTTGTTCATTGGACTGTCCTACTACCCAGCTCTAGTTAAAGAGTTTTACAAGAATTTGACTAGAGGAGACAATGGCTTAGTAAGCAAGTTAGAGGCATTGGTCTGAACATTACTGACCCATCTTATCTAGATTTTTACCATTGTCTGGACCATCACATTTGCCCCAGAAGATAGATCTCCTGCTCTCAGGCTATTGAAAATTTTGAAGGATTTGAAGAAGTCTTGCAAGTCAACTGCCTTTGGAATTAAGACTTTTACATAATATCTGCAGCAGGATTTTGTTTCCCAAGACGGCAGGTTTGACTATGTTTCTGAGGGATATTTTTGTTATGGATGCTATAGTTTCAGGAAAGCCTTTTAATCTACCTAGATGATTTTATGGTACATGCTGATTGTGGAAAAAGGAAATCATGTCTTCCCTATGGCATGATCTTGACTCAGTTGTTCAAGCCAAGGGATTATGTTTAGTGACAGTGAGCCCAAGAAGGAATTGAGACATACAGACTATTATACCTTGGCCACTATCATCGAATGGGATTTATCAAAAGGAATGGAATTTGGGAAAGGAAGAATGTTCAGAGGATAGAGCTGAGGCACCTAGACATTCATCTCCAGAGCCACCTCAGACTTCATTCATACCAGACCCAGTTCCAGCTCCATCAGATATTCCAGTTCCTGCTTCTGATTCTACATCTGCTCCAGTTCAGACCTCTGCTTCTACATCTGTCAGTTTTTCAGACACTCAGTTAGAGCAGCTTAGGTCTCTATTCAAATCAGAGTTAATTGAGCATGAGACTAGATTGAAGACTGAATTTGATGAAAAATTTATGAACTTGAAGGAAGCACTTTATTCTATTAGTGATCGAGTATCTTCTATTGAAGCCAATGTTAGCTCATCCACCTCCTCTCTAAATGAAGATTTGAAGAATATATTTGAAGAATTGAAGGATATTTGTGGAGATGGTGAGACTTATGCAATGTAATGCAGAGCTTCAAGACAAAATTTCAAGTGCATGCAAGTTTGTTGATGAAAAACTAAAAGATTATGTCAAGATTCAATGTGAAGGAATGCATAAGATTATAGAACACTTAATAGAATTACTAGGCAAATTTTTGATTTCTCTTTATGTATTTTTTGATGTAATGAATGTGAAATTTGCAGTTATGTAATTTGCAGTTATTTGTAGTAATTGAACTTTGATGTAATGCTTTTTGATGTTAATGAAATTCAGTTCATTTCAATGTTGTGTACATTTGAGATATGATGTTTAATATTAAAAGTTGAAATATACCTTGAATACATTAATGTATTTCTTAACCTTTTTGTTGATTACAAAAAAGGGGGAGAAATATTTAAATCGTATATGCTTTCAATTTGATTCAAGTTTGTTAAGTTTCAATCAAATGTATTTAATCGTATATGCAATTTAAGACTCTGAAAGGGGGAGAGAAAAATTATTAAGGGGAAGAGATAATTAAGTTCATTTGCTCAAAGCTTAAAATTTAAAAATTTTGAATGAATTATAAAATTGAGTTCATAGGGGGAGCTACCTCATTGAGGGGGAGCCTTTCCATGAACATAAATTTTTGATTTAGAATCACAAATTTTTTTCAAGTTTAATGCATATACTCAATGTTTTTGTCATCATCAAAAAGGGGGAGATTGTTGAGAAATTATTGAAACATAATTGCCCCAACTTATTGATTTTGATGATTTCCAAAAGACATTACTTTACTTTCTAAAAGGCTATGAACATGTTAAGTCAATCAATGAAATATTCTTACTATGAGCAATTTCAAATTGGAAACTATGAACTGTTAATGTGTAATGAGTTTTGAATCAATTGAATATATGTTTCAGTGAGCTATACTTATGAATTCAAAAATGATTTTATACCACTCTTTTAAAGATCAATGAATTAATGAAAATGTCTTGAAATTGAGCATTACTGTTAAATCAACATTATTCAAGTCATATTTATATTTCAAATTGGTTGGGATGATTTTCAAAGCAAATCAGAATTTTCTGATTTTTGTATCAGTCCCGAGCCGACTCAAGAGTTTCCGAGTCGACTCCCTTCTCGAGTCGACCTTGAGTTTTCAAGAGTCGACCCCTGAACCTTCTCGAGCCGACTCCCTGTGCGAGCCGACTCGCTCAGACGGCAGAAAGACTCATTTTTGAGTGCCTCTCGAGTCGACTCCCAGCTTTCGCGAGTCGACCCCTGAAAGTCGAGTCGACTCCCAGTTTTCGCGAGTCGACCCCTGAAGATTCACTTTTTGGTGCGTTTCTGGATTCGCGTGTTCGAGCCGACTCGCACAGTACTCGAGCCGACTCCACGGAATCTGGGCGATAATTTTTGAGTTGACACATCAGCACCAACGGTAATATTTTGAATCAACGGCTATATTTTACTGTGTCTAACGGCTATATCTTTTCAGGATCTATAAATAGAAGAGCCAGATTCAAATTTGAAAAAGAAAAAATAGAAGAGCAAGAGAGAAAAATAGAGAGAGCCTATTGAATATCAAAAAAAGGGAAAACTGAGAGTATTGTAGAATCATTTGATTCAAGGAGAGATTCAATCTTTGCATTTGAGAGAGAGATTCGTGTGCATCATTTAATCGACTCTCAAAGCTCAAGAGGAAGGCAAAAAGCAATCCAACGTGCAAAATCTTCAGCCATTCCCAAGTTCAAAAAGAGGCAACACATTCTCCAAAGCTTTTCAACGATTGAGGAATCTTGCTGAGGCATCGATTCAACTTTTCAAGGAGAAAAGGGAGAAAGCCATCGCTGCAATCATCCAAAACCATCAGGCGTTTCTAACCCTAGTTTTTATTTATTCTTAAATTTGTATATCTGCTCAAGAAGGAGCATTTTGTTACAAATACTTTGATTTCACTTGGTTACTGGTTCAATCAGTGGATTGAATCAGTGGAGGTAGGTTTACCTCGTTACAAGCCGGAGTGCTTGTGTTGGGTTCGTTGTGATCCCGTGAAAACAACGAGTTAGGTTTGTTGTTAGCCCGCAAAACAACGTGTAGGGTTTTGTGCTGGTAAGCCCGCAAAACCAGCTGGGTTCGTTGTGATCCCGGTGAAAACAACAAGTTGAGTTGTGATCTTGTAAAACAACTCAGCTGTAATCGGTGTGATTATAGTGGACCCAAGTGATCCTTGGGAGTGGATGTAGGTGTTGGATACACCGAACCACTATAAAACTTTTGTGTTTGCCGTGTTCATTTTCTCTCAATATCTCTTGTTATTTGCTTGGATATTGTTTTAAGTTAATCTCTCTTGCATATTGATAATAATCATTGAAGTTAAAAAGGAGTTGTGAGCTTGGAAAACAACTCGGCTGTAATCTAGAGAGATTATAGTGTGGACCCAAGTGAATCTTGGGAGTGGACGTAGGTGTTGATTGCACCGAACCACTATAAAATTATCTTGTGTTTGCCGTGCCATATTTCTCTTTCTCTATCTCTCTTTATTTGCTTGTATTGATTTTAGTTAGCCTCTCACTTGCACATCTTGCTAACTAATCAATTAAAGTTAAAAAGTCTTAAATTTTTAAGAACCCAATTCACCCCCCCCCCCTCTTGGGTTGCCATCTGGGCCAACAATTGGCATCAGAGCAAGTGCTTATTTAGAATTTGATCTCACGATTAAGGGCTAAAGATTCATATGGCAACACAAATTGGTTCAAGTTTTGCTGAGGGTCATTCACGAATCGACCTCCGCTATTTAATGGAACCAACTATTCATATTGGAAAGCTAGAATGAGAATATTCATTCAAGCTTCGGACTATGAATTGTGGGGAGTAATAATGAACGGACCTAGTACACCCATACACCTTATTGATGGCACTATTGTTCCTAAACCCGAAAGGGATTGGAATGATAATGATAGGAGAATGGCACAACTAAATGCTAAGGCCATTAATATTTTATATTGTTCCTTAGACTCAATGAATTCAACCGAATCTCAACTTTTAATTCCGCAAAAGAAATTTGGGATAGGTTGGAAGTTACTCATGAAGGAACAAACCAAGTTAAAGAATCAAAGATAAATATTTTGGTTCATAAATATGAATTATTCACTATGGAACAAACTGAAACCATCACATGCATGTTCACTAGATTCACCGATATTGTGAATGGTTTAAAAAGTCTTGGTAGAACTTATTCTAATGCTGATCTTGTGCGTAAAATTCTTAGGTCACTACCAAGATCGTGGGAAGCTAAAGTCACTGCTATCCAAGAAGCAAAGGACCTCAATGCATTACCTTAGAGGAGCTTCTAGGATCCTTAATGACCCACGAGTTAACAATGAAGCAGCATGTTGAGGAGGATACAAAAAGAAGAAAAACACTTGCCCTCAAGACTGCAGAAATGGAAGAGAGCAGCAGTGAAAGTAATGATGAAGATGATGAGGAAACTGCTCTCTTGGCCAAAAAATTCAGAAAGTTTATGAGAAAAAGGCCTTTCCATAAAAAGAAATTTGGAGCAAGATTTGAAGGAGAAAATGATAAGAAAAAGGACAAGGAAAAAGAAAAGAAAAAGAGCCCTTAGTATGTTATGAGTGCAAAAAGCCAGGGCACTTTAAGTATGATTGTCCTTTGCTGAAAAAGGCCTACAAGAAAAAGAAGAAAGCATACATGGCAACATGGTCTGATGAATCTTCCTCGTCGGAAGAAGATGAGCAAAAGAAAGTTGCCAATATCTGTTTCATGGCCAACGACGACGACAACGACAATGAGGTAAGTTCTGAAAACTCAAATGATGACTTTACATTTGATGAAATGTTTGAGGCTTTCAATGAACTTATGATTGATTTTAAATCCTTGAAAAAGAAGTATAAGTTTTAAAAAATGACAATATTAGTTTAGCTAAAAGTAAAATGAATTAGCTTTAGAAGTTAAGAACTTAACTAATAAAAAAGAACTTAGCAAAGAAAGAGATAATCTTAATCAAGAAATAGATTTGTTAAAATCTGAAACTAAAAACTCAACTAAAGATTTAAAGATCAACTAAAAACTTTAGCTTTAGAAAAAGAACAGCAAGTTAAGAAAATGACTCTCTTAAGAAATATGTTAAAAATATAAAGGCATTGTTGAGAAATTCACTTTAAGTTCAACTAAACTTAACATGATCTTAGATAGTCAAAAAGCTGTTTTTGACAAAGCTGGTTTAGGATATAACACCTTAAGGAAACAGAAATCTCTAAAGAATATTTTTATAAAAGCCAACCAAAGTAATATAACTTGTTTCAAATGCAATGAAAAAGGTCATAAATCATTTGAATGCAAATATTAAATAATAACAACAAGTTAAATGTAAAAGCTAAGAAAATATGGGTTCCGAAAGGAACAATTTTTATTGCTGCTAACCATGAAGGACCCAAGAAAGCTTGGGTACCTAAGCATAAAGTTTGATTATATTGCAGGAATGTCTTGTAGCCAAAAG
>UESW01002142.1:206305-223152 GCA_900491605.1 Calamus simplicifolius | reverse complement strand
TTTTTAAGAACCCAATTCACCCCCCCCCCCCCTCTTGGGTTGCCATCTGGGCCAACACCAACCGTAGGGCTCTGGAAAGCAATCAAGCAATATGGATTTAGGTACGCTTCCGTTTATCGATTATGGATTCTTAATGATTAAACATGAATGATTCTTGGGCTTCATGGTGATGGTCTTCACCAAAAGTTCGAATCTAATTTCCAACAGTATCAGTTTGTTAGCTTTGTTTAGCCCGGTATAAGTACTCCACGTTGCCAGTTAGCCTGTACAGCGAGAATATGGCATGCATCACCTTAATGAACTTAGTCGCATTAGAAAGCATGCTACTAAATGAATTTAGGATATAATAAGAAAGAAACTCCAGCAAGCCCTTTAGAAAATTAGTGTCTTGTGAAGATCGAAGAAATTGCTGGGTTTATTGGAAACAAAAACATACCCTAAAAGGATTTCTTGGAACTAGCTATTAGCTTTTTTTACCCTTTCTTTCTTTTTTTCCTTCTTAATTTAGAGAGAGGGAGAGATCTCCCCCCAGCGACACCCGGGGGATTCGAACCAACAACCTCGCTCTGATACTAGGTTTTAGGATCAAGCCCCTTACCATCTTACCAAAAGCTATATCTATTAGTAAAGGCGGTACTTTATTTCCTTAAGCCCCAAGGCTGATTCTGCAGGACACCCCCCACAGTTCACAACGGCAGCGCAGAGCCCCACGCTAAGCGGCGGGCAGACATGAGGGGCTTCGCAGTGCGTCCACATGGCACGCACCGGTTGGTTGGGCTGTCAAGCACCAATGCCATATGTGGGCCCCCATAAGCCCATGGCAGCGAATCATAAGGGAGACGCTGGCCACCATAAGCCAACAAGAGAGAACCACCCGTTACTCCAAAAAGGCCCAATTACCTCGCGATGCACCACCCAAGACTTCAAATAGAACTTTGGTTGTTAGGCAAAATGATGTGGCTGACGTAGCCACGAGGGCAATTATGGAAAAATTCAAATCTTAAGGCGGCCCCACCCTGGCATCTCCAAGTCGATCGAGTCAGCCCCGACCTTCCTTGGTCGGCCCCGCTCGGTCCCGGTGTCTCCAAGTCGGCCGAGTCTGCCCCAACCTTCCTTGGTTGGCCCCGCTCGGCCCCGGCGTCTCCAAGTCGGCCGAGTCAGCCCCAACCTTCCTTGGTCGGCCCCGCTCGATCCCGGCGTCTCCAAGTCGACCGAGTCGGCCCCGACCTTCCCTGGTCAGTCCCGCTCGGCCCCGGCGTCTCCAAGTCGGCCGAGTCGGCCCCGACCTTCCTTGGTCGGCCCCGCTCGACCCTGGCATCTCCAAGTCGGCTGAGTCGGCCCCGACCTTCCCTGGTCGGCCCCTCTCGGCCCCGGCATCTCCGATTCAGCCGAGTCGGCCCGAGCTTCCTTGGTCGGCCCCGGCGTCTCCAAGTTGGCCAAATCAGCCCCGACCTTTCCTGGTTTGCCCAGCTCGGCACTGGCATCTTCAAGTCGGCCGAGTCGGCCCGACCTTCCTTGGTCGGCCCCGCTCGGCCCCGGCATCTCCAAGTTGGCCGAGTCGGCCCGACCTTCCCTGGTTGGCCCTGCTCAGCCCCGGCATCTCCAAGTTGGCCGAGTCGGCCCCGACCTTCCTTGGTCGGCCCCGCTCGACCCTGGCATCTCCAAGTCGGCTGAGTCGGCCCCGACCTTCCCTGGTCGGCCCCTCTCGGCCCCGGCATCTCCGATTCAGCCGAGCCGGCCCGAGCTTCCCTGGTCGGCCCCGCTCGGCCCCGGTATTTCGAGTCGGCCGAGTCGGCCCTGAGCTTCCCAAGTCGGCCCCGCTCGGCCCTGGCTTCTCCGAGTCAGCCAAGTTGGCCTCGACCTTTTCAGGTCGGCCCCGGCATCTCCGAGTCGGCCCGACCTTCCCCGGTCAGCCCCACTCGGCCCCGGCATCTCCAAGTCGGCCGAGTCGGCCCCGACCTTCCTGGCCGCCCCGATCGGCCCCGGCATCTCTGAGTTGGCCAAGTCGGCCCCGACCTTCCCTGGTCGGCCCCGCTCTAACATCTTCAGGTCAGCCAAGTCGGCCCTACTCGACCTCGGCGCCCTTCGGGAGGTCAAGGCTGTCTCAAGTCGGCCCCAGAACGGTCCTGGCTATTCGCGTCACCGTCCTTCTGACGCGCACCGCCTGGCATCCCCAGGCCCAACTACCCACTGGCCATGCCGCTGATGGGACTGGACCTAACTACCTTTCAGCCCACTGATCGATGGAACATAGCTCACCAACCGCTGTTTTCCCCTCTCCGATGGGACAGGACCCACCGACCAACCCAAATTCACTCAACACCATAAACCCCGCGGACATTCTTTTCTTACGGAACTCCACGTGGTTGTGCAGGCGTCAACCCCCTATAAAAGGGTAAGTCCACTCAGGAACAAGGTACGCAAACTCATACACTCACTACCCTGATACTCAGAAAGGGATTCTCCTCTTTCGAAGGATTCATTTTTTCTCCCTAGAGCTCATCTGAGCTCTCCCTCAGCTGTGACCCCGGTTACTGACTTGAGCATCGGAGGGTCCCCACCGGAGCATCCCTTCGGTCTTGGAACTTTTTGTAGGCCATCCGATCAGGCGTGAGATCGCAGATTAAGCAGCTCTCTTCTCCTAATGTTCGAGACCGATAATCAGGCGTCATCAGATTGGCACGCTAGGTAGGGGTGAGGCAAGCAAAGAAGGGCCAAACCCTACAATATACTTCTCTTTTCTCTCCCTCTCCCAACAATGGTAATGACACGAGCTCAGGATTCCTCAGTCAGCCACCCCGGGGGGCATCTTCCCCTGACTAAGCAGCAGGAGATCAACCCACCTATCGTTGATCCTCCCGTCATTTCCCCTTAACCAGAAGCGGTTGCCCCGGCTGCGGATCAGCTGGCAACCCTCACTCGGCAAGTTCAGATCCTCATCGCCATGGTCCACAGAATTCAGCAGTAGCAGTCCGTGGCTACCCAGCATCAGTTATATTCCCTGGATTGAGAATGCCAAGGCCGACATCCTTTTCCGCTTGGCCACCTCCACCGACAGTATCGCAAGAGATGCCTACATCGAATACCTAGAAAAGGCCCAGCATAGAAGATGGCGAGGAAGTCCTCCCGCTCACCCAAGAGCTTACATGGATGGATGCCTACGTCCGCTATCTCACTGATGACACCCTCCCTGATGATCGCAATGAAGCCAAGCTGCTCAAAGTGGAGGGCTTCCAAATTCGTCCTCCTAGACGGACGTCTATACAGGAGGTCATTCTCTTACCCCCTACTCAAATGTGTAGGACCTGCCGATGCCGACTACATCCTTAGAGAAATCCATGAAGGCATCTACGGAAATCATCTGGAGGGTACGTCCCTGGCCCAGATGGCCCTTCGACAGGGATCATCTGGAGGGCAGGTCCCTGGCCCAGATGGCCCTTCGGCAGGGATACTTCTGGCTTACCATGAGGGAGGATGCTGCCAAACTGGTTCAGAAGTGCGATGGTTGCCAACGCCACGCACACATCCAACACCAACCGTCTACCCTGCTCAACCCGCTCTCAGTCCCCTGGCCCATCACCCAGTGGGGAATGGATATCCTTGGGCCATTCTTCCCAGCTTAGGACAATGGAGATTCTTGCTAGTAGCCGTCGACTATTTCACCAAGTGGGTCGAGATCGAGGCGCTGGCTAAGATCACCGAGAGTAAAGTCAAAGCCTTCTTCTGGAAGTCGATTATATACCGACTTGGCCTACCGCGCACCCTCTTCACGGACAACGGTCGCCAGTTCAACAATAAAGCATTCAAGACTTTCTGTGGCGAGCTAGGCATTCACTATCGATTCACCTCTGTCGGCCACCCCCAGACCAACGGGGAGGCCGAGGTCATGAACCGCACCATTCTCAAAGGGCTCAGGACTCGGCTAGATGGATCAAAAGGTCGATGGGTGGAGCAACTCTCCAGTGTGATATGGGCTTACCATACGACCCCCAGGGCCCTGACAGGCGAGACCCTCTTCAGTCTCATCTTCGGATCCGAAGTCGTCATCCCTGTTGAGATCGAACTACTTAGTCCGCGCGTGGAGTCCTTCAACGAGGAAAATAATTCCACATTGATACGAGCCAACTTAGACTTTATCGAAGAAGCACATGACCGAGCAAGGCTGTGTATGGAAACTTTCCGTCAGTGGGCAGCCAAGTACTACAACACCCGAGTTCGTCCCATGATCTTTCACCATGGAGATCTGGTTTTAAGAAAGGCTGAGGTATCTAAGCCTACAGAGGGTGGCAAACTATCTCCCAACTGGGAGGGTCCTTACTGTATCACCGAGATACTCCACCAGGGAGCATACAGACCAGAAGAGCTCAACGGATAACCCATTCCGCGTACCTGGAATGCGGATAATCTCCGCCGATATTATCAATGATCCCCAGATTACGAGCAATAAAAAGGTCCCTTCCAACACCACAGTCCGCTCTCCCTTGCATTCAAGGACCAGATCTCGCTAAAGGAGCTCGCCAGCATCATGGCTAACGGGACACCACTCGGTCCAGCTTGGAGATGCCCCTGAGTCGGTTCAAGTCCCTAACAGCTCTATACCCGATCGAGTTGCCTCTCGGGCGGCACACAAACCCCCGAGGTAGTTCAAAAGGAGCTTGCCGTCAACATAGCTAACGGGACACCACTCGGTTCGGCTTGGAGATGCCTCCGAGTCAGTTCAAGTCCCTAACAGCTCCGTACCCGGTCGAGTCGCCCTCCGGGTGGCACACAAACCCCTGAGTTCAAAGGAGCTCGTCGACATCGTGGCTAATGGGACAACACTCGGTCCGACTTGGAGACGCCCCCGAGTTGGTTCAAGTCCCTAACAGCTCTGTACCCGGTCGAGTCACCTTTCGGGCGGCACACGAACCCCCGAGATAGTTCAAAAGGAGCTCGCCAGCATCGCGGCTAATGGACACCACTCAATCCAGCTTGAAGATGCCCCGAGTCGGTTCAAGTCCCTAACAGCTTCGTATCGGGTCGAGTCGCCCCTCGAGCGGCACACAAACCCCCGAGGCAGTTCAAAAGGAGCTCGCCGGCATTGCGGCTAATGGGATACCACTTGGTCCGGCTTGGAGACACCCCCGAGTCGGTTCAAGTCCCTAACAGCTTTGTACCCGGTTGAGTCGCCCTTCGGGCGGCACACAAACCCCCGAGGTGGTTCAAAATGAGCTCTTCGGCATCGCGGCTAACAGGACATCACTCGGTCCGGCTTGGAGATGCCCCCAAGTCGGTTCAAATTCCTAACAGCTCCGTACTCGGTCGAGTCGCCCCTCGGGCTGCATACAAACCCCCAAGGCAGTTCAAAAGGAGCTCGCCAGCATCGCGACTAACGAGACACCACTCGGTCCAGCTTGGAGACGCCCCGAGTCGGTTCAAGTTCCTAACAGCTCCGTACCCGGTCGAGTCACCCCTCGGGCGGCACACAAATCCTCGAGGCGGTTCAAAAGAAGCTCGTCAGTATCACGGCTAATGGGACACCAGTCGGTCTGGCTTGGAGACGCCCCCGAGTCAGTTAAGTTCCTAACAGCTCTGTACCCGGTCGAGTCGCCCCTCGGGCGGCACACAAACCCCCAAGGTAGTTCTAAAGAGCTCATCGGCATCGCAGCCTACGGGACACCACTCGGCCCTGGCACGGAGGTGCCCCCAAGGCGGTTAAGACCCTAAAGGCTCTGTACCCACTGAATCATCCCTCGGGTAGCATACAAACCCCCGAGGTGGTTCTCAAAGAGCTCACCGACCCTTATGATCTCCAAGTCTGCCGAGTCGGCCCCAACCACCCCAGTCGGCCCCACTCGGCCTCGACATCTCCAAGATCAGGCCGAGTCGGCCCAGACCTTCCCTGGTCAAGCCCCACTCGGCCCCGGCGTTTTCAAGCCGATCTCGGTGCTAAGTTGCCCTCAGATCGTTCTAAGTCCTTAGAATATTCGAGCGCAGACGAATCTCCCTTCAAACGGCCTGCGATAGCTCAAGGCATCCTAAGTAATCTCCTACGCGGTCGGTTTATACTTCGAAGACGCATCTCAACATTGGCCAACCTGATACAACGATTTGGCTACGGCATTATCAACGTGTGCAACACTCAGAGTAAAGGGGCATCTCAGAAGAAAGGCCCTCTCTCATCAATTGGTACGGGACCCATTTTATTGCTAGTCACACAATAAAACATTCAGCCCAGAGGAAAGAAGGAATGAGCAAGACAAAGAACAAAAGCGTCTTCACAAAAAGTTTTTCTTCATTGATAATGAAATTGAAGTACAAAATTTGGCCCGAGGCCGATTACAAAAAGAAAAGGGAAAAGAAACAATAATTTTTCAGGGCTCATTTGGGCCCGGTTCTCCCTTGTCGTCCTCTTCCTTCGTCGACTCCTCGTCAGATTCCCCGGGCCGGATTCCCTCGAGCTTGGCAATGTCAATTTTAAGAGCCGCAGACAGCTCGGTCTTGCACATCTCGAAGCCCTTGACGTAAGCATCGAGGTTGGCCTCGAGGACCTCCTTCCTGAACTCCGGCGATGACTTGTAGCTGGAGACGGCCTGCCTTGCCTTGGCCTCAGCTCTCTATGCCCTAGCCTTGTTCTCCTGGACTTGTGCCACGGCCTCCCTAGCTCGGCCGTCGGCTTCTTCGGCTCGTGCGTTGGCCTCATCCGCATAGGCCATAGCCCCAGCCTTCTCATGGCCCACCTCAACCGCCGCCTTCTACGCGGCGGCAGCTCTCTCCGCGTGGCCGGGCCTTATCTCGCGCCGCTCCGACCTCCCTCTCGGTGCATTGAAGCTGACGGACCAGCTCCTCATTCTGCGCCGCAGCGGTCTTCAGTCGATCCGAGACCAGCTCCAATTTGGCCTCGGCCACGGATGCCCGGCTACTCTCGGCTTCGGCCCGGCATTCCGCCTCCCTTATTCGGCCGCCCAGATTCTCCTCCTGGGCCTTGGCCTCCTGGTGAAGTCAAGCAAGGCTCTGGGACTGCGCCATGCTCTCCTTCTTATACTTGTCGGCCCGCGCCATGGCCCATGTGAACGCGTCTAAAGAATGGGCCACCGCCTCACGAAGGCCGATCGCGCCGTTGGCCATCTACAGCAAGGGAAACATGTTAACCCCCAAAAGATTGGAGCATCAAAAGACACGTCCAGAAACAGAGAGAAATCAGAAGATTACCTGGACAACGGAAACCATCACCATATCCAGGAGTACGGAGTAGCTCAATCCCCGTGTCTCCTCCTCGGACTTGGCAGTCTGGACTCTTGACAGAAGATGGGTGGCTTGCGCGGCGTCCACCATTGAATCGAGCCTAGGGGCCGGCCGTGTCAGCCACTCCTGCGGACCTTTGACCCGAGGATGGGTCGGGTGGCGCACCAACCACTGGGATGAGATTTCCGGTCCATCCTCTGCTCCCTGGTCACCTCCTCCCCAGCATTGGATTTCTTGGTGGCTGGCTCCCTCTCTTCGGCAGTTGGGGGAGCCCTCTCCATCTCCGGTTTGGCGGCAACCAGAGGGCTGATGGCAACTGTGACCTGCCCCACCTCGAGCACATCGGCGGCAGTGGGAGCTTCCTCCTCAAGATCCACAACCACCACGGCGGCTCTAGTGGTGGCTGGAATCTCTCCCTCCTCTATCTTGGTCCCGACAGGCCTCGGGACCACTTCTCCAGCCGGCGCTTCCTTAGCCGGCTCCTCTGCAGGCGTTGGAGCCTTGGGGACCTCAGCGATTTGGGCTGGCCCAGCCCGCTCCCCTCTTCGGGCCTTCTTCGCCGGTCTTGATGTTTCCTCGGCTGACGGCCTCTTCTGCTTCAAGGTAGCCTCAAACGCACCGGTGGAGAACTTCATCGCTGCATCCAAAAATGAGAAGTGTTAGCGGACACATATAGCAATCCTCCGGTCGAGACAGAAGGAATCAGGCATCGTGCTCACCGACCGCCGGGGCCAATTCGGCTTCTATCAGGTTCTCCTCGGATAGGAGTTCCTTGTAGCTAGGGATTTGGCAGTTGGACAACAGGGTGAAGAGTTCCCTATCTCTCTCCCACGGTGGCATTATCATTGGAGCCGGTGTCCGGCTCCATCCAGTCAGTCCTCACCCCCTCGACATGGGCAAAAAGGAAGTAGGATTTTCATCCCCTAATCTTGGACGGAAGACCTAGGGAGAATGCTCTACCCGGCCTGGCGGTGAAAGCCCACCAGGCCCCCTCACCTTGGCGACGGAGTTTATAAAATGCCCAGAACAGTGATAATCCCAGCCGAGCCTCCTGAAAATAGCAAAGAATAACAAAGGCGCAAATGATCCGAATCGAGTTTGGAGGCAACTGCATCGGCACTAGCCTATATCTATCTAAAAGGTTCAGGAAAAAGGGGTGGAGAGGAAGGCGCAGAGCGACCCGATCGGGGTAGATGGAGGTCACTCTATCTTCGGGCCCTGCGTGGACAGATGAATGAAGCTGAGGACCATGTACTTAGCCCTAATGGTCTCTACGTCTTTGGGGTCACGGTTGAGGCCACTCCGGATGGACCTGCCAGATCAGAACTCACCTCCAAAGGTTGTCCCGGACGGGGGAGGTCACAGGAACTGCCCTAATAGGGGAGGCTAAGGCGGACGGAGGCCCGGTCACCGTTGGTCGACCGCGGATGGCGATTCCGTCCATCGGATAAGGAACCTGACTGGCTAAGAAGGTTTGGTCTTCACTATCGGAATGGGAAGATTCAACTACAGGCCTCTTACCCTCCCTAATGGCATAACGGTCCATGGATGAAAATGAAAGATGAAACTAACCTGGAAATCAAAGGGAATTTGGAGACAAAAAGGCTCAAGTCGTAGAAGAACTCAGGAGAAGGAAAGTTGGAAGAAAACAATGGCAATGTAAAAGCTTTCCTCAGGTCCTTGGGGCGCTTCTATACCCCCATCTCAAGCGACGATAATCAAGGCCCTACCATGTGGCGCTCTCCTATTGCGCCACGAGCTGTCCGCCGAAAATCTCGCCTGCACCCGAGGCATGCCGCCTCGATTCGCCCCAAGTAGCGTGATCCCCGACCAATCGCAGGGCATAGAAAACGGAGAAACAATGCTGGCCTTTACCTTTTTCCATTCCCCCAACAGGCTTCCTCTTCGAGGCGTCCGACGCTAGCATCAGCTCCCACCTACCGCATGATTATGAAGATTTTCGAAGCGACACTGCCTCGAGACGGCGCACCAGCTCACCAAGCTATTAAAAGCGCACTAAAGAGCAATCATTTTTTAAATTTTCGCGCCCCTCTTGCCAAAAGGGCAGCGGACGCGTGGCCCTTCACGCTCAGGGGTGGGGGGTCATCTGATGTGCCTGACGTAGCCACGAGAACAATTATGGTAAAATCCAAATCTTAAGGTGGCCCCGCTCCGGCATCTCCAAGTCGACCGAGTCAACCCTGACCTTCCTTGGTTGGCCCCACTCGGCCCCGGTGTCTCCAAGTCGGCCGAGTCAGCCCCGACCTTCCTTGGTCGGCCCCGCTCGGCCCTGGCATCTCCAAGTCAGCCGAGTCGGCCCGACCTTCCCTGGTCGGCCCCGCTCGGCCCCGGCATCTCCAAGTCGGCCGAGTCGGCCCCGACCTTCCTTGGTCCCAAGTCGGGCGAGTCGGCCCCGACCTTCCTTGGTCGGCCTCGCTCGGCCCCAGCATCTTCAAGTCAGCCGAGTCGGCCCCGACCTTCCCTGGTCGGCCCCTCTCGGCCCTGGCATCTCCAAGTCGGCCGAGTCGGCCCCGACCTTCCCTGGTCGGCCCCGCTCGGCCCCGGCATCTCCAAGTCGGTCGAGTCGGCCCCGCTTGGCACCGGCATCTCCGAGTCGGCCGAGTCGGCCTCGATCTTCCCCGGTCGGCCCCGCTCGGCGCCAGCGACTCCAAGTTGGCCGAGTCGGCTCCGACCTTCCCTAGTTGGCCCCGATCGGGCCCGGCATCTCCGAGTCGGCCAAGTCGGCCCTGACCTTCCCTGGTCGGACCTGCTCTGACATCTTCAGGTCAGCCGAGTCGGCCCTGCTCGGCCTCGGTGCCCTCCAGGGGGTCAAGGCTATCTCAGGTTGGCCCAGAACGGTCCCGGCTGTTCGCGCTGCCATCCTTCTGACGTGCACCGCCTGGCATCCCCAGGCCCAACTACCCACTGGCCATGCTGCTGATGGGACTGGACCTAACTACCTGTCAGCCCCACTGACCGATGGGATATAGCTCACCGACCGCCGTTTTTCCCTCTTCGATGGGATAGGACCCACCGACCAGCCCAAATTTACGCAACCCCACAACCCCGCGGACATTCCTTTCTTATGGAACTCCACGTGGTTGTGCAGGCGTCAACCCCCTTTAAAAGGGTAAGTCCACTCAGGAACAAGGTACGCAAACTCATACACTCGCTATCCTGATACTCAAAAAGGGATTCCCCTCTTTCGAAGGACTCATTTTTTTTTCCCAGAGCTCGTCTAAGCTATTCCTCAGCTGTGACCCCGGTTACTGACTTGAGCATCGGAGGTCCTCACCGGAGCATCCCTCCAGTCTTGGGACTTTTTGCAGGCCATCCGATCAGGCGTGGGATCGCAGATTAAGCAGCTCTCTTTTCCTGACGTTCGAGACTGGTGATCATGCATCATCACAAAGCAAGTTGACTACTGGGCTAATCCCTAGTTCGTGAATTAGCTATTGGTTTCGCATGCAAGTTTGCTATAATTATGGATGCAGAGTACTTATATTTAGAAGCGCCTCTTTGTGGACAAGTTATTTCAGTAGTATTCAACAGAAATAAAGCAAAAAAAAAAATCTTAAAATTGTAACAGTTTTCAACTGTTCATATGGAAAATAAGAGTACAAATCCTACTTGGCAGGTGCAATGGAAGTTAGCATGGGACTTCTCATTGCAATCAAGCAATGCTTTCGACAAGCTTGCAATGGGCTTTTTATCTATCTTAGTAACTAATTCAGGTGTAAACTGAATAAGTGACCCACCAACTGGCACTCCACATTACAGGGTTGTCAGGTAATTGGTTTCAATGTGTGCCACAATGCATAATTAAATTTAAATGGATGATACCTTGATCCATAATCCCAACAAGATCAACACTATGCATTGCACCTTTATTCTTGGATTCAACATAAGTATTCATATCTTCAAAATCAAAACAATGTCCTTGTTTATCTAAAAAGAAATTGAAATTTTTATTTTCTTTAAAGGATAATATGGGACAAGATAAAAATTAAAATATGGTACAAGATAAAAATTAAGTTTTAAATTTAAACTAATAGGCTCTATGAATTTAACCTTAGCTTCAATATTATTATCAACATTCAGCTTTACCTAAAGCATTATAGATAACTTTAATTTGATTATATTTTGAGTATGGCGTACCATAAACTTATGAGACTTTTAATCTTAGATTTATTAAACATTTAATGACTTTATCCTACAATAGCTAAAAAACCTTATTAAAACATTTATTAAACATTTTGTTGATGATAGGCATCGACCTTTCAAGCAATTCTCTTTCACAAGAAATTCCTATAGAGCAAATCTATCAGGGTTGGTGCTGCTTAACTTATCAAGAAATCATTTGATCGAACACATTCCAGATAAGATTGGTACCTAAAAGAGTTCAAAAATCTCGACCTATCCATAAATCAACTTTCAGGTATAATTCCCCCAAGCATCGTTTCCCTAACTTTTTAAAATTTCTTGAACTTAGCAAACAACAACTTGTGGGGAAGAATTCCATCAGGCAAGCAGCTCCAAACACTTGATAATCCATCCATCTACGCTGGCAATGATAGATTATGTGGATATCCATTGATCAAAAAATGTTCAGGTGACACACTAACTAATACTCGAACATCAATTGATGGCATTGAACATGGTCCAGGTGGAAATGAGAATAGAGATGAAGTGATATGGTTCTATCTTAGCATTCCACTTGGATATTGTTGGATTTTGGACCCTTTTTGGCATTTTATTCTTTCATAAAGAATGGAGGTTTGCCTATTTTCGTTTCATTGACGAAATTCAAAAAGAATTTTTCAAGAAGCTATATTATGCTCTATCAAGAAAAGTAACTAGGCTTATTTGGTATAAATTACTATGTTGGTTTTTCAAGAGAAGTTTGATATTTTCTTCCTTATTATGTATAATATTTATATTTTACACTTACTATATGTAAATTTAAATTGCCTTTGATTGCACATGAACAAGCAATTTGTAAATTAAAAGCTTCTATTAAGCTTGATCTTTCCTTTTCTTATAAGATGTTCAGCTTTGGCTTGATAAAGATTTAACTGGTAAAAGTTGAGCTTGAGAATGCAAATAAGCTTGGTAATCCTATATAGATTGTCTACAAACAACAAGGTGAGGCATTAATATGCGTAATGAGTTAGTCATGCATCCATGTGGTTGACTTCATTCGAAGTATAGGCCAATGCAAACTAGGTTCTTGCAATGAGAATATGCTTTCTACTTGACCAATAATGAACCCAGTTGCCAGTCAATCTTTGCTGATGTTTTTCTCCAAACAATATTTAATTAGTTTGTCAGTAAGATAATTAAAAGTTGCTACCATAAAGCATTGAATTGTACTAACATGATGCTGAAGTCCAGTAGAAAAGAGAGGACACCTAGCTAATACTTATTTTAGCATCAAATAACATGAGAATTCTATCATGATGACTGTGGTTAGGGGGTGGGGTGTCAAAGCTGATAGGTTGGCAATGGTGGAAGGTAAGGTTAAGTAAAATTAAATGTATTTAGATTATAAAATCAAATGCAATTAGGGTTAGTTTTTTCATATTATTAGTGAAAATCTAAACAAATTTAACTCTCAATCTTTTAAATAAGCTATTTGTGAATAGCTTGATATTGACTCAAAATTAAATGAGTTAGTTTGAACTCATCCTGATTATTAAACAACTTGGGCTAGCTACACCTATCTCAACTTGAGTTTTCCTTGTTTACATCCCTAGTTTCAATGATTTTCTTGAGACATTGCACTTTTTGCAACGGATTTGTTCATGCTTAGTTAATGGGCACATCACTAATTTTGGAAACGAAGAGCTCTTACTCATGTTGAAAATAGAATATCATATTGGAATACTAAATACATAACAATATGGTTTCCATATATGCTTAGATATTGCATTTTTTTCATCATAAAGGATTTATGCATGCTTAGATAATGGGTGCATCACCCAACTTAGAAATGAAACGCTCTTGTTCATATTGAAAATAGAATATCATGTTCGAATACTAAATGCATGTAAGATTGTTGCCAAATACGCAAGGTAGAGAGATTGTACAAGAGCCCAATTGTTGAAAATTGTGTCTTAAAGCCAATCAACTAACATGTAGATGGTTGTGCAAGTTGTAAATGCATATGAATTATTAATCCATAAAATATTTATTTGGCGGTTCATCGCATTGCATCTTCCTGAAATGAATTCTTTTGTGTTTGAATCCTTAGATTCATAATCAATTCAATAAAGAGAGGGTTTATTGGATGGTTCTTAAAATGGTCGCGACCAAATGATACGTAGTTATAAGACAACTATATATCAAGTATAGGTCATTGTATATCATATGGATTGGTTGTCCTCTTTACCAAGAAGTGTGATGACACTAATATGACATGCAGGTGAGGTGTATAATATGTCACTGACATGACCAATCTGCAGAATGCTCTTCTGCCAAGAGGTGTCCACGAAGGAATATGGGTATAAGTGTCCTTCTGACCTGAGATCACCATGATAGCTTGCAAACAACTTACTATATTTTGGTGCCAGACTACCTAGATTTTTAATCTAGTGACAGAAGGTTTCTAGATGCAGTCAAATACTTGTGGAGCAGTGAGTGAATCAAGATAGGATTAATCTCTCCAAATAGTTTGGAGTGAATGTCTCACTATGTTTCAATTTAGCAAAACCTTGGCCAGAGTAGTCCTTATAAGAAGTCATAGGACTAGTAAAGTTGAGACACTTTATGGATGAGTTGATTAAGGGTTGGCAGTTAAACCCTAAGTCATCCTAAGCATTGGGAATCAAAGGAATGAATTATATGGTAACTGTATACTAAAGGTTCTTGATTGTTGCTTCACAACCTTTGACTATCCAGATGTCGGGTGTCATTGCTAGATGACAACTTTGATTGGTACTGAAAGTATTCTAATGCTACCAGCTTAGTGTTCGAACCTATGAAGTCACACACCATAGAAATTTTTACCTGACTCGATGACTAAAAACTAAATGTTAGTGATTAATTGAAGGATTAAATTGGCAATACAATTATTGGCTAGATCAATTTGATTGAGCTATAAAAATCTGGGTCAAATCAAATAGGATTTAGTTTGGGCTTAATTTAGGTTCAATTAAGCCCAATGTTAACACCCTTACACGTTTGAGTTCAAATTATGAATTTGAATTTCAAACTAATTTTTAAATTCAAGTTTAAATTTAAATTTAAAAGGGATGTTAATGATCTCTTCCTAATTATCTCTCATTCCTTATCTTCCTTTCATTTTTCTCATGGTTTCCATTTTTATGGGGCTGATGATTGGCATTAAAAGGGGTGACTTTTAGCTAAAATGAAAGAGGAAGGATTTATTCCTTATTTTCCACCCCTTTTCTCTCCATAGTTTTTATTTTTATAAGGCTGGTGATTGACATTAAAAAGGGACATTTTTGGCTGGAAATGTTGAAAAAGGAAAAGATGAGGAGATGAAGGGTTTTTAGGATGAAAGGGATTCTGCTATAAAGCTAGGTCTAAAAGATTTTCTTTTTGATATCTTCTCAACCTAAATCTATCTTCATGTTCTTTTACAACTCCAAGAGCACCCTGGTATTGAAAAGAAGAAATCTAGTCGTCGAAGCCTTCGAGAGGAGCTAGCACTCCAAAGAGGCTGGTTAGGATCAAAACCTATAGAGGCCATATACCTTTGTGTGGCTCACAGAAGCACTACCTACTATCACCTTTTATTACTGCGAGAGTCGTTAAGCATCTGAAAGGTAAAGGATTTTAAAAGTTACTGGTGACTTGGATGTGATCTAAGGCACTAGGCACATACATAGATGTGATTTTATGCTATTTATATTTATACATATTTGATCTATGCACTTTTCTTTTACAGTTTTATATATAATTTTTATATCATGATCCTATTGTAGGCTAATATTGGATTAGATCCAATATTTTATTTCTTCCATTGCATATGTATTTTAAAATTTTTTAAAATGCATACCTTGTAGCCTACTAATAAATTAACTAACAATGGTATCAAAGCAAGGTTTATGCTCTTAGTTTCTATCGTGCTCTACTCTGGAATGTTCCAATGGGAGAGGCTACTGGTAGTACTCCGGATCATTGTGCCCAACAAGCATCTGGTAGGAATATTAGGAATGCATCAATGAGGAGGCTACTGGTAGTACCTTGGTATGTAGTGCCCAACTACCCATGACTCAAAGAGTGCAATAGGCTACTGAAAGTACTTGAAGGCTGATTTGATTGGAAGCCAAGTACTTGGATTGGATGGATTTATTAAGTCGTCTAGTCATAGGAGAGAAGTAGGGATTCAAGACCCTCTCTTTCCATTCAATGGGGTCTCCTATGGCGTGTAGGGGTGCCTCTTGTGTCATAACCTATGAAGAAGAAAAGTGAAGAGAATGTAGATTAGAACTATTTTAATCTTTTTTTTGATGGTACGATCATAAACTATTTTAATTTTTTTATAAAATTTATTTTGCATGTTAAATTAAAATTATTTTAATTTAAAAGTTTATTGAATTTAATTAAGAAATTAAATTATCTTAAATGACAAAGAGATTTAGGAATGTGATTTAAAGATCTTAAGTCATTTGCATAAGCTTTAAGGGTCATGGGTTAGCTCGAATTAGGTCCTTAATTGGGTTAGACCTAAGTTTAGACTAATTGGACTAGAAAGAGAATTTAAATCTAATCAAAAATTGAGTTTGGTTACCTTCTCTTTAGATCTCTCTAATTAGTTAGAATGATCAATCCATAAACCTAAATAGACCTGATTTATGGCTCAGTGGTGAGCTCGAGTCTTTAGGCTAGTCTAATCAAATCTGATAAATCCATTGGTGTCTAAGGTAAGTTTGGCATTTGATCATGGTTCTTTAGGGCTACCTCTTACCTGGCCAACTTGGTTGGTGTCTAAGGCAAGAAGGTTAATGGTGGAACCCATTCCATGATCTCACTTACCTGGCCAATGTGATCGATCAAAATTGATTGGATAGCTCATTGATTCAAGTTAGCCCATGTCACCTAAGGTTGATCAGTCATAATTGATCTTAGGTATCCATGGACCAGTTGTTTATGAACCCTTCTACAAGTTAATGGGAGATTCTTGATTATGGTCCATGTATTCTCTTTCATATGTCACACGTTAAAGTTAAACCCTCTAAATTATTAGGTCCTTAAAAAGATGAAGTTACGTGATAACTAAATCTTAGCCTCCCATTAAGTGGATGATAATCGGTCCAATAGTTTGGATGATCATTGGAGGCACCACAGGCCTGGTGCTCATCTGACTATTGGAATTATCATTCAACATATGATAGCTCAATTATGACTTTCTTAGCGATAGTCGGGTGAGCCGAGTCACACTCGGGCTTGACTATAGTTAGTTAGAAATATTAAGTTTTATTATGTTAATGGTTGGACCTAACCAGGACCTTCAATAGGAGGCCCAAAGGCCGATTGAAGTGCTCCCTAGGGCAAAATTCATACTAGAAGTTGTTTAGAGAAAAATTGGTTATGAACCTACCTATAGAAGCATGTGGATGGGTTGAGCCAGACTCGGGCTCATGTGCGATCTATAG
>UESW01002142.1:50164-193699 GCA_900491605.1 Calamus simplicifolius | reverse complement strand
GCTCCAATTTTTAGTCAGATAGGGATGACAGCAAGAGTGTGTCAAGGTTTATCTTTACCCTAAATAGAGAAGTGATCTGCTAGAAAAGTTTTAAGCAGTACACTATGGCAGACTCAGTTTGCGAGGCAAAATATATTGCGTCATTGGATGCAGCAAAGGAAGCTGTATGGTTATTAGGGGTGCAACTTGGGCCGGGTTCACCCGAACCCGGCTCGCGGAACCCGATTTGCAGCAGTACTTAAACTCTAATTTGCTTAACCCGAACCCGAAGGATCCGGGTTGAACCCGAACCGATTTGCAACTTGGGCCGGGTTAGGGTTGCAGTCAACCCGAACCCGAGAAAAACCGAACCCGCAAAGCCACAAGCAGCATGCCCACTGGTGTTTGTGGAAGTGATGATTTAGCCTTGTTTGTTAGGTTTAAAGTTGTAGAGCTGATAATAGTTTGTGGAAGTGATGATTCTTGGTATGAACATTTCATCAGAACCTTCATTACCTTTTAAAATAAGCAATATACATTTAACCATTGCATTTTATCATGTAATGTTGGTGGACCAAACAGTATCTTTATGTTTTTTAATTCTCTTCTTGAGTTGTAACTTCTAATATGAAGTTTGCCAAAATTTTATGAAAGCATCTGGGAAAGGTGATGAGCAGAAAACTAAAACATCTAGGAAAGGGGTGATGAGTAAAAAATAAGAGAGCTTTGGATAGCGAATGCAGTCTTGCTACATGGAAAAGATCTCATACCAGACTTATGTGGTCTTCTAAACTGGCTCTTTATATCGTCTCAATATTTTCTGCTTCTGAAGGATAAAGGTGACTTCATCAATGCATATGGTGGCTATTAAAATGTTATGCAACATTTGGATTACTTTGAATATGTTTTGGTTTAAGAATACTTTTTTTTTGTTTAGTCTTATGTAAAAGATGTATATTTTAGATGTAATTTAAAATGTGAAGCTTGTTTGTTTCAAACTTCAGCTTGTTTGTACAATGTAAAGCTTGTTTGTTTTAGATTGTCATATATATTTTTTTTTCGTTAGGGTAGAGTTGAGAAAACCCGAGTTTCATGAGCCCGAGTTGCACCCCTAATGGTTATGAAAGTTTCTCGATGAGCTTGGAGTGGCATTCTTCCTGGATATTCGGTTCCACTATATTGTGACAACACTAGAGTTATAGCTCTAGCCAAAGAACCGAAGTCCCATCAGTACACCAAACATATTCTGCGCTGCTATCACCTTGTGTGAGAGATCATTGAACGAGGTGATATCAACCTTTAGAAGATCGATAGCAAAGAGAACCTGGCTGATCCTTTCACTAAAGCTCTCAGAATCAAAGAATTTAATGACCATAAATGGAAGATGGGTATTAGATACTGTTCTAAGTGGCTTTAGTTCAAGTGAAAGTTATTGGAAATTGTATCCTAAAGCCAATCAACTAACATGTAGATGGTTGTGTAAATTGTAAATATATGTGAATTACTATTAATAAAATATTTATTTAGTAGTTCATCACATTGCATCTTTTTAAAATAAATTCTTTGTGATGGAGTCCTTAGAACCATAATCGATTCAATAAAGAGATGGTTTATTGAGTGATTCTTAAAATGGTCGCAACCAAATGATACATAGTTATAGGATAACTATTTATCAAGTATAGATCATGTATGTCATATGGGTTGGTTATCCTCTTTACCAAGGAGTGTAGTGACACTGGTATGACATGCAGGTGAGGTGCATGACATCTCACTAAATGTGACCAATCTGCGGAACGCTCTTCTACCAAGAGGTGTTCACAAAGGGATATGAGTTTAAGTGTCTCTCTGATCTGAGATCCCATGGTAGCTTGCAAGCACCTACTATACTTTGGTGCTGAATTACCTAAACTTTTAATCTAGTGACAGAAGGTTTCTAGTGTAGTCAAGTACTTGTAGAGCAATGAGTGGATCAAGATGGGATTGTTCCCTCCAAATAGTTTGGAGTGAACGTCTCATTGTATTTCAATTTAGCAAAACCTTAGCCGGGGTAGACCTTGTAAGAAGTCATAGGACTAGTGAAGTTGAGACACTTTATTGATGAGCTAATTAAGGGTTGGCAGTTAAACCCCTAAGTCATCCTAAGCATTGGGGGTCAATGGATGAATTATATGGTAACAGTATGCTAAAGGTTCTTGATTGTTGCTTTGCAACCTTTGACCTATCCAGACGTCGGGTATCATTGCTAAATGGCAACTTCGATTGATACTGAAAGTGTTCCAATGCTACCGGCTTAGTGTTCGAACCTATGAGGTACACACCATAGGAATTTCTACCTGACTCGATGACTAAGAAATTAAATGTTAGTGATTAATTAAAGGATTAAAATTAGCAATATGATTGTTGGCTAGCTCAATTTGATTGAGCTATGAAATCTAGGTCAAATCAAATGGGATTGGTTTGGGCTCAATTTAGGTTCAATGAGCCCAATGTTAACACCCTTACCCATTGATTTCAAATTATGAATTTAAATATCAAAATAATTTTTAAATTTAAGTTTGAATTTAAATTTTAAATTTAAATTTAAAAGGGATGTTAATGGCCTCTCCCTAATTACCCTATTCCTTATCTTCCTCCCCTTTTTCTCTCTACGGTTTTCATTTTATGGGGCTGATGATGGGCATTAAAAGGAGCGACTTTTAGCTGAAAAAAAGAATGATTTCTTCCGTATCTTTCCCCTCTTCTTTCCATAGTTTCTTTTTATGGAACTGATGATTGACATTAAAAAGGGCATTTTTGGTTGGAAACGTTGAAAAAAAAAAGGAAAAGATGAGAAGATGAAGGGTTTTAGGGTGAAAGGGATTATGGCTAAAGGTAGGTCTAAAAGGTTTTCTCCTTGATATCTTCTCAACCTAAATCTATCCTCATGTTCTTTTACAACTCCAAGAGCACCCTGGTGTTAAAAAGAAGAAATCTAATCGTCGAAGCCTTGGAGAGGGCTAGCACTCCGAAGAGGCTGGTTAGGACTAGAACCAATATGGATTACTTGTAGAGGCCATATACCTTTGTGTGGCTTGCAGAAGCACTACCTACCACTACCTTCCATTGCTACGAAAGTCATTAAGCACCTGAAGGTAAGGGATTTTAAAGTTATAAGTGACTTAGATGTGATCTAAGGCACTAGACCACATACATAGATATGATCTATGCTATTTGTATTGATTTGATCTATGTACTTTTTTACAGCTTTATATAATTTCATATCATTACTTGTTGTAGGCTGATATTGGATTATATCTAATATTTTATTGCTTTCGTTGCATATGTATTTTAGAAATTTTTAAAATGCATACGTGTAGCCTACTATAAATTAACTAACACCAATATCTTCAAGATGAGTAATGTGGTGGCTATAAACAAGTGCCACTTTGTATGCAAAAATATCATGCAAGGTAGTTGCTAAATATCTAGGAAGAAATAATATTCAAGAGCCCTTATTTTAATATGAGCAATATAAGTGCCATCTAGCATTGCACGGCTCTTTAGAGTGTAAAAGATGCCTTGTAAAGGATTTGAAAATCAATAAACTCTCTATAAATGTGAATTTCACCAATTTCCACTTATCACATAGCATTTTAATAATGAAGAAAAAAATACTCAATAATAAAACTATTGCATAACAACCTTTCCCTACTATATGAAAGGACCTTGTATTAGAAAACATTTATTTTTGTTCTTTGATTCTTATTTCATTTGAAAAGCAAAGCCTCTATTAAATCTCTTTCAAAACTGAGGAAGAGAGAAACCTAGCATTTATCATATATAAAAGAAAATTCTCATTTCAAAAAATAAAGAAGCAAAGGGGGAAAAATACAAAATAATATATGATCATCCATCAAATATTCTTTGCACTTTATCTAATCGTGTTAACTCCTATATACTAATTGGACAATGGAAATACTTTATTTTAGGCTTTCAAAGAAAAAATTATCGATCCATAAAACTCATTCTTAAGGATATGCCTAAATTTAGCCCAATTAGAAGCGAAAAGATGCATTAAACTTGGCATTGAGCAAAATTTATCTTCGTAGCATTTCATCGTGCATCTCATGCAAATTTAGTTGACACGAGCAAAATCATAGTTGTTAACATTATAATAGTACCAAAGTGATGATTGTCGTTGCATGTAGTCTTGCATTAAACATCATCTCCCTCATGCATCTAACTTGAAACAAGGTTTTGAGTATTATTGTGAAATTCTTTATGGCAAACATCTTTCTTGCATGAAATTAAACCATGAAAACTATTTCGTCCCCCCCCCCCCCCCCCCCCCCCCACAATCAGTGGATTGGCTTATACCCTTATAAACTGCTTCAAACCTTTGTGCACATTCACAATCCTTCTCCTTGCTGAGAAACTCCACGTGTTGCCTAGTTCTATTTTGTTTCTCCCCTCTACCTTTGTTTTGCATTTCAAATACATGAAGAGACACTATAATCCAAACATACCTCCATACTGCAATCAAAAATAATTTAAAAGTATTTCTTCTAAAATCAGAATGAATGAACTAAGACCAGCTCCAACAAAGACTTGGTCCCACTTTTCAATCAGAGTTTGAATTAAAATTTATAGCTTATTTGAAATTTTTCTAAAAAAGATTTTCTAAAGAAAATTTTCTTAAGACATATTTTTAAAAACACATCTACAAGAGAAAATAAATTTTACATATTTGATTGACAAAAAATTATATAAAAAATAGCTGTGAAATTATTTTTCTATGTTTGGTTGAGGTAATTTTGTATGAAAAAATATCAATTTGACTACAATATTTTAGAATAAAGATTGCATCAAAATTAGATGGATATAAATATTAAATAGACATACAAGGAAAATAAAAATATATTAAGGAATAATTTTAATCTTAATGAAGGAAACATATAGCATGAAAAAATCAAAATATTCGAAGGTTTTTATTTTCCAATGAAGAGGAAGAAAAAATGTGTAAACATTCATTATTTTTTATTTTTTTTCTAACTATGCCCCTGCATTAAAATGACGAAACATGGCATCAATATGCTAACATATTGAAATGTTACAATTCTCCAAAGCACTAAACCTTTTTAACGAATAATACAAAATTCTAAATATATTAGCAAGAATGTACATAGACATAAAAAAACTATTTCAATTATTTTCTCATGCTTCTTTGGGAAAAGGGAAGGAAACAACGGATAACCGTCCGTCGTAGGCAAGATTTGAGATGAAGCAAAGAATAATTTTTTAAGAAAAGAAATATGGGAATGCGAAACTCTTCTTCCCCCTCTTTCTACGCTCTTGGAATGTGAAATTTTCACACTTCCATTCTTTTTCTCAGAGATAAATTCAGCAACTTCTCTTCCCTCTCAAAACAGGGATAGCTTGGATGCCTTTATACGGAAGGATTTTTTTGCTACTAAAGCAATAAAAAGTATAGGTATATTTCCAATTCAAATGCAATCTCTGCACCACCTAAATCACAAATGAAGGAAGATCCTGAGATGGGCATCTTTTACCATGAAACAATGCTATAAGATTGCCAATAAATAAAAACAATATTATATGAAACAAAAAACCACAACGCATACGCTACCAATCCTTCCAAAAAAAAAAAAAGCTTTAGAAGAGTTTGTACTTCTGCTGTGTCATTAGTGAACATGACACCATTTCCACATCAAAAAACAACAGTCCAAGGTATATGGCACAAGGTAGATCATCATCTAACACAATTAGGTGATAACAGTTCCCTCTCCAACTCTCTTAAGATCACATATAAAACTCCCAACTTAGTTTCTCTCACACAAGTGCATGGAAGTTCAAAGCTCATAAGCTGGAAACCTTGATTCCGAGGGTCTCACCATGTCCAGGAAGAGATATGCCATACCAGCTTGTCCTTCAAACAGTGAGTACGGGCGGTCACCACTGTGCATTATCCCATCTGCAATCAACTTGTCAGCTTTGTCAAGCAGAAAGCAAGCAAAAGCTTTAGCCCGGTATAAGTACTCCACGTTGCCAGTTAGCCTGTACAGCGAGAGGAACACATAAGCGTTCCCACTTACACCATGACAAATTCCAACTCTCTTTAGCAGGCCTCGGTTCCATACCACCTCGGCAGCCTCTGCAGCCGCCTGCAGAAATTGCTCTTCTTGGAAGACCTGGCCATAATAGTTTGTTCATAGTTGGACATGAAAATGATAATCAAACAATTATGCTGGAAACATGATCACCTGAGCAGCCTTGGTAAGAGTGAGAGAAACACCTGGGGCACCATGACACCAATGCACTAGGCGGTCATTAATGGAGCCCTCACTTGAGGGGTAGTTCCCACTCGGAAAGCGATTTTGAATCATGTACCTGAGGGTACTTTTAATGTCTTCCTTCTCATCTGGCTTTAAATCCATGTCCATCAAGACGTGCATAATCCCTGCCAGTCCATGAGCAGCACCCCAATATTGTTTGCCATGCCACTCATACATGAGAGGGCAGCTGCCTCTTTTGGATAGTCTTTTTCCATCCATGATGATTTCCTTTGCTAGCGCACCCTAGATACATTTAATCATTAAACAATTAATAAATTTTAGCTTAATAAGTCATTTGATGGAAAATAGAGAAAACAATAAAAAAAATATTGGGGATGTGTAGAAGCACTCACCATGGGGTTGAAGGGATTGTCCCTTCACCTATATGCTTATTCAAGAAGGAACAAGCCCACAAGTATCCAACTCTTCCATACAAAAGCTCATTTGGAACTTGACCAGGCATTCTAATCTGTTTAGGAAAAAGAAAGCTACTGACTAAAACCATCGAACATGACTAAGAATATGGTATGCATCACCTCAATGAAAAATTTAGTCACACTAGAAAGCATGCTACTAAATGAATTTAGGATATAATAAGGAAGAAAACTCCAGAAGCCCTTCATAAAGTTAATGTCACAGATTTTTCAACTTTTTAAGAAAAAAAAGAGATTTTTTTTGGAGAGTTTTGGTTGTTCGTTTTTGCTAATATCTTGTCTCTTGTGAAGATTGAAGAAATTGCTGAGTTTATTGGAAACAAAAACATACCCTAAAAGGATTTCTTGGAACCAGCTATTAGTTCTTTTTACCCTTCCTTTTTTTCCTTCCTTTAGAGAGAGGGAGGGAGAACCACCCATTATTACAGCAAAACCCAATTACTTGGGGATGCACCACCCAAGACTTCAAACAGAACTTTGGTGCTAGGCAAAGCAGGTTGACCACTGGGTTAATCCCTAGTTCATGAATTAGCTATCAGTTTGGCATGCAAGTATGTTATAATTATGGGCGTAGGTACTGATTTCTAGAAAGGCCTCTTTGTGGACAAGTTATTTCAATAGTATTCAACAGAAATAAAAGTCAAAAAATCTTAAATTTTTTACCTTCTCAACTGTTTTTATGGAAGATAAAGAGTACAAGATCCTACTTGGCAGGTGCAATGGAAGTTAGCATTGGGACTTTTCACTGCAATCAAAGCTATGCTTTCTACAAGCTTGCAATGGGCTTTTTATCTATCTTAGCAACTAATTCAGGTACAAACTGAATCAGTGACCCACCAACTGGCACTCAACATGACAGGGTTGTCAGGTAATCGGTTTCAATGCCTTGCACAATACATTATTAAATTTAAATGGATGATACCTTGATCCATAATGCCAACATCATATAGATGGAATAAGGATGTATTGCTTGGCTTTATTTAGACATGATTAAATTTAATATTAAATATCAGGGAACAGTGAGTTAGCATACTTAACATATTTGTTTCAGCCGTGCAATTATTCAATTAAGGCTGCTTCAGGTCAAAAACTTCTTATCCCATGATATTGTCTGATATGTCATCATGAGTTATGACAGTCCAAAACTGATAGTAATACAAGAGTTAAAAACTTGTTTATTACATGATATTTTCTGATATGGTCATTATGACAGTCTAAAACTGATAGCAGTACCAGTGTCAGAAACTTGTTAGAAATTTTAGTATTTATGAGTTACTTTAGGAGATATTATTGTGTTATGCAATTTGTGATGAGGATGGATGGAAGGATGGTGGCATGACTTTCTCAATATGTATCACTAGTTATCATCCGTAGTTTCAGACTTTGCACATAATTAGCATATTGGAGAAGTGTAAGAAAACCTCGAAAGAGGGTCCAGAATTAATCTAGCTGAATGATGTCCCTATAGCATGATTTTGTTGGATAATGAACAACAGGTCCCATTTGACATGATCCTATAACCTGATGGCTCAATCAAACTTGGTCTAGTGGTTGACTCAGCTACTTTCAAGTGGGCTCGATTAGGATGAATTTTATGAACTAGATTTTATAAGCCTTTTTGCCAAGTTCCAATTATGGTTCATTCCGGTTCATGCCACTAGGCAATTATCACAAATGGATTTGTATATATGCTCAAGCTCAAGCTCATCTTTAATAAACATCTAATGATAAAAAGGCAACCTAATGCATGAGGCTTCTACCATTGCAGGGTCGAAGAAGAATTAAATGTATGTAGCCTTAACCTCTCTTGCAGAAAGATTGTTTTCATGTTTTGAACCTATGATCTCTAGGTCACAATGAAGCAACCTTACTACTGTGCCAATACCTTCCTAAACATCCAAGTATTCCCCACAAATCATACTTATTTCTTGAAATATTCTCCAACTCCATTACCTTTCTTTCTCTTGATTTCTAAAACTTCCTAGCTATCCATTATAGACTATTGCTGGAGTCGAGATCTACAACAATATATAGATTGATTGCATTCTTTTACTTTGGCATCTCCTAGTTAATACTTTACACCCTCCTTTCCCTCTCTCTTGGTAAGAATGAACCTCCACTAAAGATCTTTGGTTTATGAAAGAAGTGGTGTGTGCTTCCCCTCCTTAGGGTTTCAGAGTTCCCACCTAAGTTAGGTAGTTAGGAACCTAACTAAACCTAACTATGTATGAGACAAAGGATAAGACCTAGCTTAATGGTGGGAAAGGACCCATAGGTGTACCCTACCACCTCTTCTAAGTAGGGATGGCAATGGCCCGGGGATAGCTCGGGGCGGCCTCTACCGGTTCCCTTCCCCGTTTGAAAAAATATTTTCATTTTCTATCCCGTTAAGCTGTTATAGTTAATGGACGGAGACGGGGATAGCCGGCCGGATAAACGGGTATCCCACTAGAAACCCGTTTGGCTGTTTACATAAAAAAATAAAATTATTTTATAGAAGAAAGAGACAGAAAGAATGATTCAAATGTTTTACTATATATTTTTTATTTATATTTTAAATATTTATATATATATATATATATATATATTTAAAATTTAAATATATTATATTAAAGCTAACGAAAACAAGGTTGGGACAGAGACTACCATCCCCGAGCCGTTTATCCGTTTAGCCGTTAACAAGTAATCCCTGTTATCCGTTAAGCTGTTTAGACCGAGGATTCCTCGATCCGTTAAAAACGGTACCGGCCGAATAAACAGCCAAACGAAAAAAAATTGCCATCCCTACTTCTAAGACTTATGCATGCTAGTAAAAGTAGACAGACAGATAGAGAGAGAGAGAGAGGGAGAGAGAGAGGAGAGGAGAAAGAGGGGAGCGTTCACTCAAGACTCCTTGATTACTCCTCCTTAAAGGGTAGCTAGTACAGGGCTTTAATATTTTATAAAAGGTAGAAGGATAGAAAGGTGATGGAAGATGATAGAGCTAAGGTTTTGGAGAGACTCTGAGGTAGTAGGGTTTCTTTAGGTTTTTTGCTTTTAACCTACTCTCATGATTTCTTTATGGATTTCTTATGTATTTTTAAAAGAGAAAATGAGGTCTTTATGGAGAAGGATGAGGGATCCTAGGACAAAGATTGAATGAGGAAAATGTCCCCTTAAATCTATCTAATAGCTAGAATAAGAGCATTAGATGGCTTTCTCCTACAAGCTTTGGATTTAAGAAGAGATTGGTTATGTGGCATGAATCAAGGGTGGAGATGATAGGAATGAGTGTTTGAACTAATGGCTAAGTTGTAGAGAAGAGAGTTGGTTCGATGGCTAGAATCTAGGCTTGTAAGATTTGGAAGTGATGATAGATTTGAAGTGGTATGGTCCTATTGGTTAGGAGGAAAGAGGAAAAGATTGAGAAGGGAGATGGCTATGATTGACAAAGAGCTTTTTAAGTGTATTTCTTTAATTAACTATGATTTATAGATAAAGGGAAGGACTAGGATTAGAATAGAGAACTTAATCTAAGAGTGGGAGAGGTGCTAAATGAAAGCATAGAATTAGGCCTTCCGCTCCTCTTGAATTGAGGATGTAAAGAAGAATGGAGGGTTGAGATTAACAGGATGGTGAGAAAGAGATCTAACAGTAGAGACTAATTGTGGCAAAGATATTAATTTGGATAAACCTAAGGAAAAGATCATGGGTTAATTAAATTTTTTGACAAGGGGACAAGGACCAAATATAAAACACTAAAAGAAAGAAAATGCATCTCATGGAATTAGCATCAAAAATTAATAGGGTTAGCAATGGAAGACATCATGAGTTTGCCATATGGTAAAACTTTTATCATGAAAAGGAAAGCATGTAAGGATTGCATTGGGAGAGACACAAGATAAGAGAAGAGTAAAGGAGAAATCAAGTTAGTTAGAGTGTTAGGAGTGTACTGTAGCAAGTGGTCTCCTAAGGGGAAAGTGGTGGAGGTTAAGATGGAAGTGGTTTTATCATAGTGTGGTCTCCATGACTATGAAGGAATTCCTCATAAGAGCACTAAGGCATGGGGTGAGAGTATCAAGAGATGTGAAGTTTATTTGTGACATCCTAGCTTGACAGAATCCTACAATAGATCCAACATAAGTTCAATTTAGGATGAACATGTAGGAATGTGGGCTTCACTAAGTTCATGTGTCATATTTACCCCTTCTTAAGATGGAGTTAATTAGTCTGGATTGGAATTAAATTAGGCTGAATAAGATTAGGTTAGAATAAGTAGAATAGGGTCAGACTAGGTCAATTTGAGTTTGATCGAATGCAATGACGTGCTATTAAGTTTCATCAAATGCAATTGAGTGCAACCAGTTGAATAGAATGGTTAGCTTGGGATCAAGTAGGTGAACATTAGATCGAGTTAGGTGGCTAAGGCCGGGATGGGTTGTGATTAGGTTTAATCAAATATGATCAGAAATAATCAAAAGCAACCAAGTTGAAGTGGGTTAGATTAGGTGGGATCAAATAGGATCAGGGATAGATTGGCAAGGAGAGGGTTCAAGTGGATGGGATTAGGTTAGTTTAGGTTGAATTGCGATTGGATTGGCTGGTTCAGGTAGAATAGGTTGGAGTGGGTGAGAATATGTTAGATTAGGTTGGATTGAGGATGGAACAAGCTAGATCAGCTAAGACAAGTTAAGGGAAAAGATGGTTGAGATACGTTAAGATTAACAAAATGATCTAATGCAGCCAAGCAAGAAAGTTATATTTCTACAACTGGAGGACATTCGCAAGTAAAAATAAGGATCTAATACTCTCAACAACTATATAATCTTAAATCACAAATCAAGAAATCAAGATATATTCTCCCCATTTCTTTCTTTTTTTCCTCAAAAAATAAGGGTTCAGTAGGTAAAGCAAACTACTCCAATACTATAACAAGTTTGGTTAGTCGAGCTCCTTAAATGAACTTGTTTTGATGAGATTACTCAAATTGAGCTAGTTGCTTAAAGGTTTGATCAAGTAGTGTTAACCTTTGGACAAGCCTAGTTGGTTTTCCTATTTGCAACTATTTAAATTGTGAAACCCAGTACTCTTGGCAATACAAGTAGAGGAGTCCCAAAGGAGATGGAGACCGTCTCCTTTTCGAACAGAGAGTGAGATAGGGCTCATCTAAAGCCTCCCTCCTCGATTTGGCCATCTCCAACCTCTCTCTTGAGCTTTAATCAACATCAAGCTTGGAACAGCAATGAGCCTAAGCTTGGACTACTAGCCAGTCATCTTTTTCCATCATAGCTAAGCACCGAGCTGCTACAAGTTACCCCCTTCTTTCTCTCCCTTTCAACTTCTCTCTCTTCTTGTGATAGTGTGAATGTCGGTTGACCGTCAAGGTTGCTAGTGAATGAGGGTCGACTATGCTCTATTTCACCTTATTTTAGGCTAGATTTTGAGGCAAATTTTGTCATGTTTGGGTCACCAAAGTAGTTGGTTACTAGATTGAAGACGAGCATCGGCTAGCTACTGCAAAGTGATCAAACCAACATTCTTTGACCAACCTACCTTCTGCCTCTTTTCTCTATGAGAATCTGTTCCATTCCCTTGTTCTGACTGGCTACTCTGAACCCAGATATTTCAATTGGGTTTGATATGACCTATGTAGGTGGTCAACAGTTCAAGCATAAAGAAAGTTAGTCTAAAGCAAAAAAATTTTATAGTCGATAATTCAAGGCAAGGCCCGATCTTTTTAATTTAATTTTATAGTGTGCAACACTAGTTATTGTTAGACCCTTTAATTTATCCTGCTTACTTGATCCCTTTAATTATAATTATGGTTGCTTATTGAGCCTTAGCTCACAATTTTCATCTTTTTATTTCAAATACTAAGACATAGGAGGGTTCATTTGAAGTTGGTCCATGATCTTACATAGAGATTTGCTCTAGATGAAAAGACTTAGTTTGGATTCAAAGAACTATTAGTTATTCAATTATATAATAGAATTTTCTGAGGATTTTTATTATAGTCATTGGCATTATTTGGATTTGATTATTCATTGGATTTATTATTATTATTATTATTATTATTATTATTATTATTATTATTATTATTATTTGTTTATTTGTATTAGTTGAATTGCATTATTTGTTTGAAGTCATTTTATGATCATCCATGCCTTAGGATTTAATTCTACATGTATACAGCAAATTGCCATGTTCTGTGATCCACCCAAGAGTTGAGGCATGGCAATTGCTTAAAGGTTTGATCAAGTAGTGTTAACCTTTGGGCAAGCTTGGTTAATTTTCATGTTTGCAACTATTTAAACATTATGTTGTTCCACACCTAAAATCAATGAAAGATTCCGATAGCTTTTGATGAACATCATCAATATAATGACTCATCTAACATTTCAACATGCATCCCCTCTACTATATCTTGGTACAAGCACATCACCAAGGAAACCTTCATAGCATGATTTCAAATCGCTAGTTTTAAATGTTTGCAAGAAAACATTGTCTAGAAATATATAATCTTTGCTTTTTCAAATATCATAGAATAGGGTGTTGAATTGTATAACCATTGGAAGTCCTAAGTATGTGTTAGGCTCTGCTCTCTCTCTCTCTCCAATCAGGATGGGTTGACGCACATCAGTCGCACCATGAGAATTAGTAACAGTTTGAGCCTCTATTACTATATTAAAAGGTATCCACCTCAGTTAGGCAGTTCCCTGACTGCTGCTCTCAGGTGTCAGCTACTTGGCAGCCTATGTAGGACAAGACTGTCTTTCAGCATGTCGGACATCAGGCAAGGAATGTTGAGGTATTTAGCATAGCCAGATCATGATCCCTACTGTCTTCTCCATTAAAATACAAACAAGTTATCAGTTACAATTATAAGTTTAACTAATCATCTACATTCAATAACTATACTTTGGCTAGTGAACATGTGGAAAAATTGCACTAGTCAACAGGTCAGGTTACACTAAGTAGGTTCTGAAACAAATGTTAAAGTGCTTTTTTAATTAACCTTTTATATTCCTCAATTTATTCTAATTTATTTTGAACTTTCTAGTTATTTTTATATATTTGTGAGGTTCAAAGGTTAAACTTTTTTTTCTGAAAATATGATTGGCTTGGAAATTCACATAAGCTCCCGTTTTTGCCTTGCCATTACATGAACCCCTGCCCATCTAAATACAGCAATTATTTTTTTTTAAAAAATGTTTAATATTCTTCAGGTTTACATTTTGAAGGCATAAATTGGATATAGGATAATAGGAAAAATAACCAGTTAAGTGATAATAATAAAAAAATAACAACAACATATCTAAGAATCCCACGACAGTTTTTTTTTTTAAACAAAATGTCAAGTCTCTATGGATTTCTAAATCCTATCTTTCGTCATTTCAGGAGGTTCTAGAAATAAGAGGTTACTTCTAGCATCCCAATTTTTCTTCATGCGTTATAAATCTAAAAATTACCAATAGATTTATTTTCATCACATCCCATACGCTAACAGGTAAATCGGTTTGGTCTCAACTCTCAAGGCGGCAACTTCAGCTTGCAGTAAAATAAAAATTAGCACAAAACCCAAGTCTTACCTCTCTAAATGAGCTCAAATAATGGTTGAGGAGCACTTCATCTCCAGCCTGCTTCGCCACCACCGCACCAAGAGCGCACACACCCGCCCGCCCGCATATAAACGTCACATGCCTGCTCCAATCCCAATTCGCATGCCAACCAATGAAGCAACCATAATCGAACAACACTGACACGAAAAGGGAAAAACAAAAAACAAGCTTAACTCTTACCGCTCACCCCGGGAGGCAACGTCGCAAGCCCTGACGATCTCACTGCAGAGGCTGAGATCGCTTCGATTGTTGGTGACTTGGTAAGCCTTGAACAGCAAGAACGCAGTCCCGAGCGCACCTGTGTAAAGCGTGAAATCCTTCGCACGCCGTCCGGAGCGCACCCAAGTCTCCTTCACGACCTGAAACAAGCAAAATCACAAGCAGAAGGTGTGCACAATTTACTGTAAACCATGCCAAGAAACGGAAGTAAGTAGAATATATGACCTTTTCTTTGAGATCGAGAGCGGTACGTAGGAGTCTGTCTGCGGTTTTAGGGTAGGGCAGGTAGAGGAGGCTGTGGAGAGAGGAGGGGGCGACGATGCCGTCCTTTTCCTCCACGAAAGTCGGCATCTCGTTAGGGAAGAAGCGATCCGCCATCCCTCTCCGCTTGCTCAGCTGCGCCACCGACGTCCAAGCGGTGGATAAAATAACGGTGGTGGATAAAATAATATAGAGGGAATATTCTAAAGTCTCGAGATGGGACGGAGGGCACCTTGTAGGTCTTGTGCTTTACACAAGGAGCCAAAGAGGGCCCGATCCCCTGTCCGATCGCTGCTCCAAGTGGGCAGTGGCAGCGTGCCAGTGTCAAAGCCCAAGTCAAAAATCGGCACGGCCATTGGGAGGCAGACAATGGGTATAAAATTAAGGACCGGCACTGAGAGAGAATCTGGTTCAAGGAATGCTCAGGGACTTTTTGTTTTCTTGGCAGGGCCTCGGGAATTCAGATTTCAGTGCTTATCAGATAGGATGACTGTGCACCTGAAGGGTGAAGTAGCGGTCCTTCCTTCTGCTTCGGAGCCATGATCAGGCTCCTCCGGAAATGTTTGAGGTGCGGAGAAACCTATGTTTCGATTAACTATTGATAGGCTGCTCAATCAACAGTGTTTATGCGAGCACAGAACGTAAAATCAGGGGTAGGAGACTTTTAAATTAGTCAGGACCTTCCTTCTCTTGTTAAGATGATTTTAACGGTATTGTTGGCTCTCATAAGAAGATGAAAGGTGATGTGTGTCCTAGCTTAATGATTAAAACTTTAATTTTACTAATATAATAGCGAGAATAAAGAATCGAATCCAAAGAAACTTTAATGGTTATCTTAAAATAAATTTATAAATTTAAATAAATGAATAATTAGTAGTTCAAAATAATTAAGATATGGCACCGTATCCGTAGATCACGGCCCGTTCCTTTTAAGAATAGACCAGTCAGAAATTATTTCCATTTAAATAGAATTCAATAAAAATTAAACAAATTTTATTTCTGTTGCCGCCGGGATCCGTCCTCCGACTCGGGAGCGGTCGATCCTCAGGGAGTGGGGTGCGGCGGACCTGCAAAATAGGAAGCCCACACGCGAAGGGACGCCGGGGGTGGTCCTCCGCGGAAGGCCCTTCGATGCTCAAGTCAGTGAGGAAGGAATCGGCGATCAACCAGACAATGGGGAGGTGGATCTCTCCGGGAGACCTCTCCAGGGGGCGGCCAATCGGAGGCTCTAGGAGGGGCAGAGCACCAACGAGCTGCCGGGAGAGAGGAATGACTCCAGAGTTTTTGTGCGTCAAGAGTCGCGTACCTGAGGGAATCTGTCAATCTGATATTTATAGACTATCACCTGGGGACTTGAGCATCTTCTGGAAGGTTCTGGGGTTGTTACGATACGGGGGTAGACAGAATCAGGCCGTTGTGGGGCCGTTAGAATCCACGCCTGGTTTGTTGAGGGATCGACGGCTGGGAGAGCTTCGTGATGTCTTGGGATCTGGGTGAGTAGACCTGGGGCGGTTACAATAGGTCTTAGGCCACGTCTTAACATGATTCCCTGCCTAAGGTGCTGCTCGGGTAAGCTTGAGCTCTCCCGCGTCAGGTTCCGCGGAGGTAGACGTCAGGGCGTGGATCGCTAGGTAGTAGCGGGCTACGGAAGCCCGGAAGAGGCCGAGCTACGGAGGCCCGGAAGAGGCCGAGCTACGGAAGCCCGGAGGGGGCCGAGCCAGGGAGGCCCGGAGGAGGCCGAGCTAGGGAAGCCCGGAAGAGGCCGAGCTACGGAGGCCCGGAGGAGGCCGAGCTAGGGAAGCCCGGAAGAGGCCGAGCTACGGAGGCCCGGAGGAGGCCGAGCTACGGAAGCCCGGAAGAGGCCGAGCTACGGAGGCCCGGAAGAGGCCAAGCTAGGGAAGCCCGGAAGAGGCCGAGCTACGGAGGCCCGGAAGAGGCCGAGCTACGGAGCCCGGAAGAGGCCGAGCTAGGGAAGCCCGAAAGGAGACGGCGGGAGGAGGTCAGCCTTAGCCGCCTCGCACGGATATCAATGCAATGACGATTTTACCCCCCAACACATGCCCTCCACTCCCTAGTTCGAAGCGTAGGTTCGGGCGTAGGGAGTATAAGCTCAAGTGGCGCGCCCTGGATGGGACGTCTTGGCCTAAACAGCTCGTGCAATGATGCCCTAATTAATGCGATAGGGCCATCGTACCTTCGGAGGAAAGGCTCCTCCACTAGCGACGGTTGAGATTGTGCCGTGCCGTGAATCCCGATCGATATGGAGGTTTGTCGAGGCGATTCCGGACGCCTCGAATGGGATGTCCCGCCTCCCCAGGGTGGTTCCTTGGCGGAGAAGCGAAGTGACAGTGCCCTATATATATATATGCACATGTGCGCATGTTCGCGGCGTCTTCTTACCTTGTTTTCAGAAGAGCATTGGCCTCTCATCCTCTCCAACGTTCACCGTTTTCGCCCAGGATTTCCCTCGACCGAGATGGCGATGAGCCCTGAAGATGTGGCCTCAGAAATCATTGCTGAGGATTTGGGGAGGATTCACCAGAGGTATGGTCTGCCCCTGGATGTAGTTTTGCGGGTGCTGGAACTCGAAGATAGGGTTACCCGGAGATTAGAGTCTGGAGTCTTTATCTATGAGGATAGTTTTAAGGCGGGTCTTCGTTTTCCTCTCCATCCCTTGGTGAAGGAGATCATGACCCACTACAACATCTGTTCATCGATGGTGGCTCCAAATAGTTGGCGGAACATCGTCGGATTCATTTCGATGTGTCACCAGATTCAAGTTGTTGCAACTCTCCCCCTTTTCCGCACCTGCTACCACTTGACTCCTGGGAGGAAATCGGAGTGGACCTCATCGGGCCTCGGAGATCTTTTAATGTCATCGCGGATAAGCCTTCTTCCATCAAGGGGTGGAAGAGCCGATTTGTGATTGCGGAGGGGAACATCGGTTCCGATTTCCCTCGGCGATGGGGGGAAGTTGCGAGGGATGCGGAGACGCATCCTGGCCTTATCGGCGCAGGAGGAGAGGGACCTGGATGTCCTTCGTAATGGACAGACATTTTCGGCTAATGACCTATTATCGGAGGGGGCTCTCTTCGTAGCCGGGCTCAGCCCTCTGGATCCTCTGCAGCGGCCGGCCCAAAAAGAGGGGCCATACATCCGCAAGGAGTCCGCCGGGCGTTGGAGCAGCCGCTGCAGAGGCGCCGGGGGCGAGAGAGGATTCGGGGAGAGCGGTTATGGTGCCCGAACCTCTCGTGCTGGAGGTATCGGACAGCTCAGATGAGGCTCCGATGGCTCGTCCGACCGCGTCCCCTTGAAAGAGGAAACGGCGGCGGATTTAGAAGAGGGGACCGTTGCGAGGAGGCTACTGTCCCGTGGGATCGCCACCGGCTCCAGCAGGGGAGGAAGAAGCGGCGGCCGCAGCCGGGGAGGTTCAAGGAGAACTCTTTCTCGGTCCCGCTGCAGGGGGGTCCGGAAGTAGCGAGGCAGGTCAGACCGAGGCTTCGGGGGAGCCTGAGCCGCGGAGGAGACACAGTGGTGGTTATCGAGAAAGGGGCATCGAAGGAGGGGGCGCAACAAAGTGGGGGTCCCACGATCGGGGCTCCCTCGAAGAAGATTTTGGGGAGGCTGGCGCTTGGGCTGGCCGAGCTATCCGAAGAGGCCCAAGCCAGGGCCTTGATGGAGGAGGCTGGGAGGTTGAAGGCTTCTCAGCTGGGGGTCGTCCAGGCCGGTCCCTCAGGCGGGGCGGTCAACCCAGCAGCTCGGAGACTAGCATTGATGAGGCGTTTTCCGCCATGATAAGGTCGGTCCTGCATCCGGGTGCGGATCCGTCGACGGACAAGTTTGCTGACCGGGGTTGATAGATGCTGCGTTCGGGCAGCAAGGTGTAGCTGAGGGTATCCATCTCCTTCCCGCCATAGATAACACGACTTTGATGAAGATGACCCGGGACTACGCTTCGAAGGTGAGTCATTTTTCAGCGTGACAGATGTTTCCCGATGGACCCCGTCGTGGGCGCTTATTCAGTTTTTGTCTTTGCAGAGCGTTTTGCTTTCCCGGGCGATTTGCTGGCGCCTGAGTTTGGCGACGGGGGCCAGCGTCCAGGCCCGGAGGGAGAATGTCGAGCTCCAGTCGCGGCTGAAGGTGTCTGAGCAGTTCGAAGAGCTCATGGACACAATGGATAGGAACTCGAGGGCGGCTAGGGTGGCACACCAGGCTGCCGTGGACGAGGTGTCCAAGCAGAAACGTAGGGTGGAGGAGTTACAGGGACTCCTGGCAAAGAGCGACGACGCATGCCGGGAGCTGGCCAGGATCGAATCAAAACACTCCGCGGAGGTGGCGGCGATGCGGCGGGAACACGGCGAGAGTTTGAGCCGGTTGAGGAGAGAGGCCGACGATGAAAGAAGACGCCTGGCAAGAATGCTGGACGAAATGGAGGAGAAATTGAAACGGCGTGATGGTGAAATCGCCGACTTGAAGGAGAATGCTAGGTGGCATCAAGGGATGATGACTCGAGTGAGCAACGAGTTGTCGCAAGCTCGTGGGGAGATTGAAGCCGGACAATCGAAGATCAGTACCCTACAAGAGAGGGTCGAGCTGGTCGGCGCTGACAGGACAAGAGCCGGAGTGAGCCGAGGAGCTAGCCAAAAGGCTGGCCAGGCGAGAGGGGGAGGTATGCTTCCATTTTACCCTCTTTATTTTTCTACTGGCTCCCCGTGACGCCGATTGATCTTGACTTTTCCAGATGGCGAGGATGGGGTCGGAGATTCGGGCTCTCCAAAGTGTGCTTACGTCCACTCGCAGCAGGAGCTCGGAACTCGAGACACGGGCTAGCGAGCTTGAGGAGCAAAACGCCATCCTGAAGGCCCAGGCGGTCGAGGCCGAGAAACGGGCCGCCGAGGCCAACACGCAGTTCGCCATTCTTCAGGGGAGGCAAGACGCTATGAGCGTAGACGCATTCCGTCACGGGATGGAAGAGTGCAAGCAGAGGATACTCAGTAGCATCCGGAATGGGATCTTTCTTTTCTGAGCGTTGAAGATTCCGAAGACGGCGAGTCCGCAGAAGAAGACGAAGATGAATATGTCGATGTTTCGGACGCCGAGCCTGGCGGCGCCCCCAGTCCCAGCGAAGCCGTAGCCTCCGAGGGACGGTCACAAACTGCCATGGAAGGGGCGAAAATATTAGAGAAGGGCGAATCTAGCCGTGCTCCTGCAGACGTGACTGAGGGTATTCCCAAAGCCGTGGGGCTCCTGGTTCTTAGGAGTCGCTCTTGTATCTCGCCCTTTTAGACATTTGTTTGACGTTTCATAGCAAAGGGATTTCCTATTTTTTATCTGAGTCTCTTTCTTGCGTGACTTCGCCGCTGTCTAGTATTGCCTCGATCGTGAACGACCCATGGCTCGTTGATATCCTTGGGCCATCCTTAATTCGAGACCAGGAAAACGTATTGGCTCGGGTCGATAGGTAAAATAGGCCGGTCTGGACCGACAGACAAAAATAGGTCGGTTTGGACCGACGAACAAAGTTGGTCGGCCAAGGCAAATTAGGTCGGCTAGGACCGATATACGAAATGGGTCAGCTAGGGCCGACGGACGAAAATAGGTCGGCGTGGGCCGACAGAAGGAATAGGTCGGCTAGGGCCGATGGATGAAAATAGGTCGGCAGGGGCCGACGGATAAAATGGGTCGGCTGGGGCCGACGGACGAAAATAAGTCGGCGTGGGCCGACAGAAGGAATAGGTCGGCTAGGGCCGACAGGCAAAAACGGGTCGGCGTGGGCCGACAGAAAGATGGATCGGCCGGGGCCGATGGAGGTCGGCTGGGGCCGACGGATAAAATAGGTCGGTTGGGGCCGACGGACAAAATTAGGTCGGCTGGGGCCAACGGATGAAAATAGGTCGGCGTGGGCCGACGGTCGGCTAGGGCCCTAGGCTGGGGCCGACAGATAAACTAGGTCGGCTGGAGCCGACAGATAAACTAGGTCGGCTGGGACCGACAGATAAAATAGGTCGGCATGGGCCGACAGAAGAGATGGGTCGGCTAGGGCCGACGGATAAACTAGGTCGGCTGGGGCCGACAGATAAACTAGGTCGGCTGGAGCCGACAGATAAACTAGGTCGGCTGGGCCGACAGATAAACTAGGTTGGCTGGGATCGACAGATAAAATAGGTCTTCGCGCTTCCTGCCATCCTGCCAGCGCCCTGCTGTCCCGCAGGCAATTCGGTTTTTACTTTACTAGAAATGGTGATATGGCACAGCGGAGGACATAAAGCTGCATCGGAGCTTTCCGGAAGGCGCTCTTTTCCATGCGGGTCGCTTTGTCGTGATGCGTACGCAACCGCCTATCACTGGAGGGTATTATTCTCGAAGGACGATTTTCTGAGCCGTCGGTTTTCGAAGTGTCAGTGGACGATTTCCTGCATTTAATGAACGCGATTCGGGATCAGGATGGGGATCTTCGTACACGTCCTGGTTCAGGCGGTGGGCTCGGCGCGCAGTGGGGCGCTGCGTTTATCCTGAGGGCCATGTGGAGGCGTGGGACAGGTGTTTGAATCTCGGGACTCTCAGCTCTGATGGCTCGTCCCGAGTCTTTCCTGCCTATAAAAAGGGAAAAAGGGGGGTCTCATCTGGTTATCCCCAAAGTTTCTTTCTGTTGAATTTTTACCACACTCGTTTCTCTGTTGCTACGAGTGGGAGGATCGACTTTTCCTTTCATGGGCTCCTTGCCGCCGGATAGCTGGGGCGACCGGGGAGCAGCTGAAGGATGGCTCATCCTTAGGGGACGAGTCTCGGAGATCATATGGAGAGCGCACATGGAGGGGGCAGAGATCATACGGAGAGCGCACATACGCGCTTCCGTTGTGGTTTCTGCGGCTCGCTACGGGGAAGCTACGGTGAGAATTGCACACGGGCCTCCCCAGGTTCGGACTCCCGGGATCAACCGCCCGGGGGGGGTGGAGCGCCTCACTCGCCGACTCCTTGTCCTTGAGACATGGCATGGAGCGGCAGTACCCCTCGGTTGGGTGGTTTGGGATGGTCGTCCAGATATCCCGGTTGGGCCACCGAGATATCGTCCTGACTTGGGGCCAGTCGCAACTATTGGTCCGTGTCGACGGGTAATTATCGGCCCTAACCAACTGGGACGCGATTACGACTGTCTGGTTGCCCGAGTTTTGTATTTGCCTTTATTTTATGCATTTCAATGCTTTTGTAACGCCTGTGAGGCATTTGTAATTGATCATGATCGGCAATAAAGAGAGTTATATTCTGTTCTCAATCTTATCTTTTCTTGTGCCGAGCCCACTGTTATTTGTTGTTTGTGGGGCATAAAGCGTCCCGCTCGTCCTTAGACGAGGATCTCATGCGCCCGAACTAATCAGGTTCGTATGCGGCGGTGCAGAGATCGTTCGGCGAAATACGCTCCTTGCTTAGGTCAGGAGTCTGGTATTTTGTGTTCCTTTTTATCGGAGCTCGGAGTATCGTGAGTCGGCCTTGGCCGAAGCTCAGGGGATTCACACCCCTTCTTGTCATGGTTTAAGGAATTAGTCACTCGAGATAGCCGAGTTTCGGGAACGTCTACTTGGCTCTGCCAAGGTTCGAAGGATTTTGTAACTCGGCCCTGCCGAGGTTTGGAGAAAATTTTACTTGGCCCCGCCAAGGTTCGGGAATTGGTAGCTCGGCCCTGCCGAGGTTCGGAGAATTGGTAGCTCGGCCCTGCCGAGGTTCGGAGAACTGGTAGCTCGGCCCCGCCGAGGTTCGGAGACTTGGCCCTGCCAAGGTTCGGAGAATTGGTAGCTCGGGCCCACTTGGCCCTGCCAAGGTTCGGAGAATTGGTAGCTCGGCCCGCCGAGGTTCGGAGACTTGGCCCTGCCAAGGTTCGGAGATTTGGTAGCTCGGCCCTGCCGAGGTTCGGAGACTTGGCCCTGCCGAGGTTCGGAGATTATTGTAGCTCGGAGGGAGCGAATCAGTCGCCGTTGCAGGCTACGGCGTTAGGTCCACGTGGCGCTTAATAGAGGGGGCGCTCGAGCGGAACGGGCGGCGTGTTGTCACGCTTTTACTGGCGATGCTGCTCTTTCCGAGGGGGCAATTTATCGACCGAGCGACGGACTTCCACGTTTTCCGAGGAAGAGGGGCGTATTAAGCAGCCTGGGGAAGCGTCAAATGTATTTAATGCAGGGGGCGACAGATTGGAAAGTGTTTGCCTGGGGAACCTCCGAACAATCTGTTCGCGCTTATCGATCTTACTCGGGATAGGGCGCGACTCTTTGGATTCCTCACGCATTAGAATGTCGACACGTGGCAAACTCTCGTGGGTCGGCGCTTGCGGCGCGGCCGATCGGGATACCTGCCTGGCGGGTATAAATATGACCGAGGGGGATTGGATTCTGGCCATCCCTCGGTTGAGCTCTAAAAAATGGACTCTCCAGCGCGATCGTCAACTGACTCGCATTCCTCGGTTAGCAGCCCGCCGTACTCGGAGGAGAGGGGCACCTCCGTGACTGTCGATGGGCTGACCCTCGCGTCGGGCCTTGCAATCAATGAGCGGCTTGCTAGGACCGCCGAGGAGTTCTTGGATGTTTCGGTCCGGGAGGCGGAGGCCTCACGCCGGGTGATGGATCGGCAGGAGGAGGAGATTCGGTTGCTTCGTCAGCAGGTGGCTGACCTGACAGCACTCCTGGAGGAGTTGCTGGCCTCTGGGGGCGACTGACTCCAGGGCCTCTGCCCTTCTTTTTTGCTTTTTGCAGTCTTTTGTAGTCCCCCTCTTTTTGAATGAAAATGGACCTTGTTTATCTTGAAGTCCCTTTCTTTTTTGAGAAGATTACTTGATACGCTTGACGGACTTGGGTGTCGGCCTGGTCCCATTGTCCCGCGCATTAATCGTAGATATTTCGCGTGACGAGTTACAGGGGGGTCGCCCAAAGGCTGCTAGGGAGGATTTCCGGCCCAGCCTGGGGCCTTGGCCGGTTACGTGAGGCTTTATAGCCTCTTAGGGGAATTCTGCCGATGGTGGCATTTTTTCGTATGCCGATGGTTTTCGTTCAGCGCCCGTTTTCGAACCGGGCGAAGTCCTTCGGGGACTATTTGGGGGCCGTTCGGCTTTGGTCGAGGCCTTAGACTTTTCGTCGGGGGGGGGCTTTACCGAGGTTCGGGGACTTGGCCCTTTAAGGTTCGGAGGACCTTGCCGAGGTTCGGAGAATACTTGGCCCTGCCAAGGTTCGGAGACTGTTCCTAAAGGTTCCTTGGAGGTTCGGAGGTTTTACTTGGCCCTGCCAAGGTTCGGAGATTTGTTGCTCGGCCCTGCCGAGGTTTTACTTGGCCCTGAGGTTCGGAGAAGGTTCCTTGGCCCTGCCAAGGTTCGGAGAAGGTTCCCTTAGACTCGCCAAGGTTCTACCCTTGGCCCTGCCAAGGTTCGGAGAGAGGTTTTGTTTTACTTGGCCCTGCCAAGGTTCGGAGATTTGTTGCTCGGCCCTGCCGAGGTTCGGAGACTTTGTTTTACTTGGCCCTGCCAAGGTTCGGAGATTTGTTGCTCGGCCCTGCCGAGGTTCGGAGACCTTGGCCCTGAGGTTCAAAGGTTCGGAGATTTTACTTGGCCCTGCCAAGGTTCGGAGAAGGTTCCAAGGTTCGAGAGAGGTTCTTTGTTTTACTTGGCCCTGCCAAGGTTCGGAGAAGGTTCCCTTGCCAAGGTTCCTCGGCCGAGGTTCGGAGATGTTTTACTTGGCCCTGCCAAGGTTCGGAGATTTGTTGCTCGGCCCTGCCGAGGTTCGGAGACTTTACTTGGCCCTGCCAAGGTTCGGAGATTTGTTGCTGGCCCTGCCAAGGTTCGGAGAGAGGTTTTTGTTTTACTTGGCCCTGCCCAAGGTTCGGAGATTTGTTGCTCGGCCCTGCCGAGGTTCGGAGATTTTACTTGGCCCTGCCAAGGTTCGGAGATTTGTTGCTCGGCCCTGCCGAGGTTCGGAGCTACTTGGCCCTGCCAAGGTTCTTTGTTTTACTTGGCCCTGCCAAGGTTCGGAGAAGGTTCCCTTTACTTTAAGGTTCGGAGAGAAGGTTCCAGACTTGTTTACTTGGCCCTGCCAAGGTTCGGAGATTTGTTGCTCGGCCCTGCCGAGGTTCGGAGATTTGTTTTACTTGGCCCTGCCAAGGTTCGGAGATTTGAAGGTTCTACTTGGGCCAAGGTTCCTGAGGTTCGGAGATTTTACTTGGCCCTGCCAAGGTTCGGAGAGAGGTTTTGTTTTACTTGGCCCTGCCAAGGTTCAAGGTTCGGAGATTTCCTGGCAGATAACTCGGTTGTACCGAGGATTGGTAAGCAGCATCTATTTCCTTTTACGATTTATGGCAATATGGTGCATAATCGATTCACACATAAGTTGCGGGAAAATAGATAACTGGCGAAGCATAAAGGACATACCCTATTGATAGTATTTGCGGAGGTTGTCCGAGTTCCACGTTCGGGGGACGGATTTCCCATCGAGATCCTGCAGCTTGTAGGTTCCTGGCCCAATGATCTCCGTGATTTGGTACGGGCCCTCCCAGTTCGGCGCCAGCTTTCCTTGCTCCAGCGGTTTGGATACAGAAGCTTTTCGGAGGACGAGGTCGCCGGGTAGGAAGGTTTTCCCCTTGACCCTGGAGGCATGGTACCGAGCCACCCTCTGTTGATAGGCGGCCGTCCTGATTCGGGCCTTCTCTCTGACTTCCTCTACCAAGTCGAGGTTGGTGCGGAGTTGCTCGTTGCTGGCTTCCTCCGAATAACTCTCCACCCGCAAAGATGGGAGGCCTATTTCCACAGGGATGACGGCCTCCGTACCAAAAGCCATTCGGAATGGAGTCTCGCCCGTCGGGATTCTCGGGGTGGTGCGATAGGCCCATAAGACATGGTGTAGCTCATCCGCCCACCTGCCTTGGGCTCTGGAGAGGCGAGCTTTGATTCCTTGGAGGAGAGTCCTGTTGGTCACCTCGGCCGCTCCGTTGGCTTGTGGGTGCCCGACCGAAGTAAGGTGGTGACGGATTCCGTGTTCCTCGCAGAATTGGCGGAATTTGGAATTGTCGAACTGCTTGCCGTTATCGGTGATTATGGTGTGGGGGAGGCCGAACCGGCAGACGATGGACCTCCACACAAAGTCTCTGGCCCGTGCTTCGGTGATTTGGCAACTGCTTCCGCTTCAACCCATTTGGTGAAGTAGTCAATGGCGACAAATAAGAATTTTCGCTGTCCCGTCGCCAGCGGGAATGGGCCGAGGATGTCCATCCCCCACTTGGCAAAGGGCCAGGCGGAGGATATAGAAACTAGCTCGGCGGAAGGGAGCCTCTGGATGCTTGAATGTCTCTGGCAGGCGTCACAGGCTCGGACTAGATCGTCCGCGTCTTTCTGCATGGTCGGCCAGTAATAGCCTTGCCGTAGCACCTTGTGGCATAGGGACCGGCTCCCAGATGGTTGCCGCAAATCCCTTCATGTACCTCGTAGAGCATAGTCCGCCTCGGATGGGCGGAGGCATCTGAGCAGCGGCATAGAAAAAGACCGCTTGTAAAGCTGGCTGTCAATCAATACATAGTGGGTCGCCTGCAGCTTCAATTTCCTGGCCTCTCTTCGGTCGGATGGGAGCGACCCTTCTTTGAGATAGTTGAGGATAGGGTCGAACCAGGATGGTTCGGCCTCGATTTGCATCACCCGGTCGGCTTCCATGATACTCGGCTTCTCCAGAGTCTCCAGATGGAATTTTTGTTCAGCATCCATCGTCTCCGCGGTTGCCAATCGGGAGAGTAGGTCGGCACGGGCGTTTTCCGATCTAGGAATTTGAATAATTTCAAACTCGGCAAAATGGGGAAGTAGGCCGCGCACCTCTTGGAGATATCGGATCATGTTGGGTTCTCGGGCTTCAAACTCTCCCCGCACATGGCCGGCCACCAGCTGAGAGTCGGTGAAGGCGTTAAGCTTTTCCACCTTCAGGTTGCGGGCGATCCGGAGACCAGCTAACAGGGCCTCGTACTCGGCTTCGTTGTTGGAAGCCGGGAAGGAGAATCGGACGCCATATTCGAAGATCATTCCCTCTGGGCTGGTGAGAACTAGACCCGCACCGGAGTGATGGGCATTGGACGACCCATCGACGTGAAGGAGCCACCGAGCTTCAGGCTTTGGTCCTTCGGGATTTTCTGGGGTAGAGCCGTCTTCGGGATGGTACACTCGAGGAGGAAATCGGCCAGCACTTGGGCTTTGATGGCCGGGCGAGGTTGAAAATGTATGTCATGCTCGCTTAGTTCGACGGCCCATTTGGTCATCCTCCCCGATGTTTCTGGACGGTGGACCACCGCCTTGATGGGTTGATCGGTGAGGACCGTCACTGAATGTGCTTGAAAATAAGGCCGTAGCTTCCGGACCGAGGTGATCAAAGCCAGCACTATTTTCTCAATCCTGGTGTACCTCGTCTCCGCATCGCGGAGCAGCCTACTCACATAGTAGATCGGCCTCTGGATTTTGCCTTCTTCTTTGACTAGCACCGAGCAAACTGCGCCCTCGAAACGGCCAGGTACAGAAATAGAGTCTCCCCTGGGATCGGACTACTGAGAAGTGGAGGCGAGCCGAGGTACTTCTTGAGATCTTGAAATGATTTCTGGCACTCAGGAGTCCACTGGAAATTTTTGGCCGATCGGAGAGTTTTGAAGAAGGGGAGGCATCTCTCGGCTGACCGAGCCACGAAGCGGTTAAGGGCCGCTATCCTCCCGGTTAGGCGCTGGACCTCCTTAATAGACGCTGGGGGCGCCATTTGTTGGAGAGCTTGAATCTTCTGAGGGTTAGCCTCGATACCCCGCTGGGAGACCATGAAGCCGAGGAACTTCCCGGAATTGACGCCGAAGGCGCACTTGGTTGGGTTGAGCTTCATTCCATATTTGCGCAGCGTGGCAAAGCTCTCCGCGAGGTCCTCAACATGCCGCAGCGCTTCCTTGCTTTTGACCAGCATATCATCCACGTACACCTCCATGTTCCGGCCGATTTGCTCCTTGAACACCTTGTTGACCAGCCGCTGGTAGGTCGCTCCTGCATTTTTAAGACCGAAAGGCATAACTCGGTAACAGTAGGTACCTCGTCGGTTATGAAGGCGGTCTTTTCTTCATCTTCGGGGGCCATCCGGATCTGATTGTAGCCCGAATAGGCATCCATGAATGACAGCATTTGGTGGCCTGAGGTGGCGTCCACGAGCTGGTCGATCCGAGGGAGGGGGAAGCTGTCCTTCGGGCATGCCTTGTTGAGGTCGGTGAAGTCGATGCAGATCCTCCATTTGCCATTCGACTTTTTCACCATGACGACATTTGACAACCAACTTGGGTAATTCACCTCTCGGACAAAATTGGCTTTGATGAGTTTGTCGACCTCCTCTTCAATGGCTTTTTGCCGCTCTGGGGCGAAGCTTCTCTTCTTCTGCTTAACAGGCCTGTGCATCTCGTCCACATTGAGGCGATGGACGAGGACCTCGGGGTTAATCCCTGGCATGTCGGAGGCGGTCCAGGCGAAGATGTCCGCATTGCTTTGGAGGAATCTGATCAGCTCGCGACGAGGCTCTCCTTGAGTAGCGACCCGATCCTTATGGTTCGGTCGGGCCGAGCTTCGTCCAGCGGTACTTCTTCCAGTTCTTCCGCCGGTTCTCCCCGTTGTTCGGCGAAGTCCTTCGCGAGCGTCTAGCCCGTCAACCTCGGGAATTCTGGACTGAAGGCTCGTGACGAAACATTGCCGAGCCATGGCTTGACTTCCCCGAACCACTCCAACTCCTTGCTCGGTGGGGAACTTCATAGACAGATGCGGGATAGAGACAACCGCCTTAAGGGACATCAAGCCGGGCCTGCCGAATATGGCGTTGTATGGGGACCTGAGGTCGGTCACTAGGAAGTCGGTCTGTACAATGGTTACAAGGGGCCAGGTTCCTGCGCGGACCGTCAGGGTGACGATTCCTTCTGGGATGATGACGTCGCCGGTGAATCCCATCAGGGTGGAATCCACGGCTCGAAGGTTTTCCATGAGCAATTTCATCCTGGCAAACACACCGAGGTACAAAACGTTTACCGAGCTTCCACTATCGACCAGGATTCGGCTTACATCATAATTGTTCAAGTTAAGGGATACAACAAGTGCGTCATCATGGGGAAGCTGTATCCCAAGAAGATCATCATCAGAAAAGGAAAGTTCGCCCGTGCGCGCCTTCTTTGGCACCGGTGCATCACCGTGCCCCTGGAGCTCGATCCGCCGGCCTCTTCAATCATGTTGATACGGCCAACCACGGGCGGATTTGGTGGAGGAGGGAGTTGTGGGAGCTCGGGCTGGCGATCACCTCCTTGTGGCGGCTCAGGTGCTCTTCTGAACTGGTCCAACCGTCCCCGCCGAATCAGTCTCTCGATCTCGTTCTTCAGCTGCCAGCATTCTTCAGTGTCATGACCATGCTCCCTATGGTAGCGGCAGTACTTGGCGGGATCTCTTCGGGTTGGGTTCCCTCGGAGAGGTACTGGTCGGGGAAGCTGGCGCTCTATCTCCATGAGGATTTGCGCCCGGGGCACAGTCAGCGGAGTGTAGCGATCGAATCGCCTGGGGGGACTCCGGGAGCGATTCCTTGGCGGCAGCGGAGGGACTCTTTGGCGGCGAGGTGGCTTGGCCGACGGACAGGGCGGTGTCTGTCGGGAGCTTTGGGCTCTTGCTTCTTCTTGCTGCTCAGCGCGGGCCACTCTCCGCGACTCCTCGACCCGAGCGTATTTGTCCGCAAGGGCCATCATATCAGACAGACATGGGGGGTAGCTGACCTCCATTGCCAAATAGAAGTCGCTCTCCTTTGAAACTCCCCCCGCTAGGGCGGACATGGCCACCTCATGATTAAGGTGGTCCACCTCCAACATGGCCTTGTTGAAACGGCCAAGATAATTTCTCAAGGACTCCCCCTCTCTTTGCTTGACTTCGGAGAGGGAGTCGGATCTCCGTCGGTGGCGGCGGCTGCTGACGAACTGGCCAATAAAAAGGTGGCTCAGCTCGTCGAATGAATCAATGGAACCGGTTTCAAGGCGTTGAACCAGGTTCGGGCGGATCCTCTGAGGGTGGATGGGAAGGCTCGGCAGAGGATCGCATCAGATGCTCCGTGGAACATCATTATTGACCGGAAGCTGCTGAGATGGTCGTCCGGATCAGTGGAGCCGTGATAGGGCTCGACGGTTGGCAGCTTGACGTGGGAGGGAATCACTTCCTCCATGATTCCCTTAGAGAAAGGGATGCCCTGCTCTGCTTTGGGCTGAGGCAGATGGATCTGCTTGGCGGCGTCCAGCTCCTGACGCATTTCTTGGATCTGACGGCGGATCTCCTCCTCACCGGCTAGAGGAGGGGCTGGGCGGAGAACCGCAAGGATGGCGTCGAATCATGGTGAGACGTCGCCGGAGAGAGGGAGCGGGCTCGCCGAGATCTGGGAGGATCTCTATCGTAACCGGTTCGAGGGACCGGTTTGTCCCCCCTGGGGCGATGTGGGGGATCCGCTGATTCATGCGGATCAGAGGAGGAGGTTGCCGGCGAAGAAGAAGTCGCCGTTTCTTTCTGGGGATGCGAAGCAGGAGGAGGTGCAAGACGCTCCTGGACCAGGTGGGTAAGAGCCTGGACTTGTTGGACCAGCGTAGCAAACTGGTCCTGGGTCACCGGAATGGCAGGCGGCGACGGAGTCTCGACAGGTGGGGGTTGTGGCGCTGTGGCGCCAGTCGGATCAGGCCTCTGGGAGGCGACCTGATCTTGGGCATCAGAGGTTGCTCCTCTCTTCCGGTTGGCCATCAGAGAGGTTCTTCTCCGGATCAAGATCCTTGTCTCCTTTTTTCAAGTTTTAATGGGACTTGAGGCCCTTCCTCTAGCGCCAATCTGTTGCCGCCGGGATCCGTCCTCCGACTCGGGCGCGGTCGATCCTCAGGGAGTGGGGTGCGGCGGACCTGCAAAACAGGAAGCCCACACGCGGAGGGACGCCGGGGGTGGTCCTCCGCGGAAGGCCCTCCGACGCTCAAGTCAGTGAGGAAGGAATCGGCGATCAACCAGACAATGAGGAGGTGGATCTCTCCGGGAGACCTCTCCAGGGGGCGGCCAATCGGAGGCTCTGGAGGGCAGAGCACGACGAGCTGGGAGAGAGGAATGACCCAGAGTTTTTGTGCGTCAAGAGTCGCGTACCTGAGGGAATCTGCCAATCTGATATTTATAGACTGTCACCTGGGGACTTGAGCATCTTCTGGAAGGTACTGAGGTTGTTACGATACGGGGGTAGACAGAATCAGGCCGTTGTGGGGCCGTTAGAATCCACGCCTTGTCTGTTAAGGGATCGACGGCTGGGAGAGCTCCTCGATGTCTTGGGATCTGGGTGAGTAGACCTGGGGCGGTTACAATAGGTCTTAGGCCACGTCTTAACATGATTCCCTGCCTAAGGTGCTGCTCGGGTAAGCTTGAGCTCTCCCGCGTCAGGTTCCGCGGAGGTAGACGTCAGGGCGTGATCGCTAGGTAGTAGCGGGCTACGGAAGCCCGGAAGAGGCGAGCTACGGAGGCCCGGAAGAGGCCGAGCTACGGAAGCCCGGAGCCGAGCCGCCCGGAGGAGGCCGAGCTAGGGAAGCCCGGAAGAGGCCGAGCTACGGAGCCCGGAGGAGGCCGAGCTAGGGAAGCCCGGAAGAGGCCGAGCTACGGAGCCCGGAGGAGGCCGAGCTACGGAAGCCCGGAAGAGGCCGAGCTACGGAGGCCCGGAAGAGGCCGAGCTACGGAGCCCGGAGGAGGCCGAGCTACGGAAGCCCGGAGGAGGCCGAGCTAGGGAAGCCCGGAAGAGGCCGAGCTACGGAGGCCCGGAAGAGGCCGAGCTAGGGAAGCTCGGAAGGAGACGGCGGGAGGAGGTCAGCCTTAGCCGCCTCGCACAGATATCAATGCAATAACGATTTTACCCCCCAACATATATATATATATATATATATATATATATATATATATATATATATATATATATGTTGCCGCCGGGATCCGTCCTCCGACTCGGGCGCGGTCGATCCTCAGGGAGTGGGGTGCGATGGACCTGCAAAACAGGAAGCCCACACGCGGAGGGACGCCGGGGGTGGTCCTCCGCGGAAGGCCCTCCGATGCTCAAGTCAGTGAGGAAGGAATCGGCGATCAACCAGACAATGGGGAGGTGGATCTCTCCGGGAGACCTCTCCAGGGGGCGGCCATCGGAGGCTCTAGGAGGGGCAGAGCACCGACGAGCTGCCGGGAGAGAGGAATGACTTCAGAGTTTTTGTGCGTCAAGAGTCGCGTACCTGAGGGAATCTGTCAATCTGATATTTATAGACTATCACCTGGGGACTTGAGCATCTTCTGGAAGGTTCTAGGGTTGTTACGATACGGGGGTAGACAGAATCAGGCCATTGTGGGGCCGTTAGAATCCACGCCTGGTTTGTTGAGGGATCGACGGCTGGCAGCTTAACGTGGGAGGGAATCACTTCCTCCATGATTCCCTTAGAGAAAGGGATGCCCTGCTCTGCTTTGGGCTGAGGCAGATGGATCTGCTTGGCGGCGTCTAGCTCCTGACGCATTTCTTGGATCTGACGGCGGATCTCCTCCTCACCGGCTAGAGGAGGGGCTGGGCGCAAGAACCGCAAGGATGGCGTCGAATCATGGTGAGACGTCGCCGGAGAGAGGGAGCGGGCTCGCCGAGATCTGGGAGGATCTCTATCGTAACCGGTTCGAGGAACCGGTTTGTCCCCCCTGGGGCGATGTGGGGGATCCGCTGATTCATGCGGATCAGAGGAGGAGGTCGCCGGCGAAGAAGAAGTCGTCGTTTCCTTCTGGGGATGTGAAGCAGGAGGAGGTGCAAGACGCTCCTGGACCAGGTGGGTAAGAGCCTGGATTTGCTGGACCAGCGTAGCAAACTGGTCCTGGGTCACCGGTATGGCAGGCGGCGACGGAGTCTCAACAGGCGGGGGTTGTGGCGCTATGGCGCCAGTCGGATCAGGCCTCTGGGAGGCGACCTGATCTTGGGCATCGGAGATTGCTCCTCTCTTCCGGTTGGCCATCAGAGAGGTTCTTCTCTGGATCAAGATCCTTGTCTCCTTTTTTCAAGTTTTGATGGGACTTGAGACCCTTCCTCTAGCGCCAATCTGTTGCCGCCGGGATCCGTCCTCCGACTCGGGCGCGGTCGATCCTCAGGGAGTGGGGTGCGGCAGACCTGCAAAACAGGAAGCCCACACGCGGAGGGACGCCAGGGGTGGTCCTCCGCGGAAGGCCCTCCGACGCTCAAGTCAGTGAGGAAGGAATCGGCGATCAACCAGACAATGGGGAGGTGGATCTCTCCGGGAGACCTCTCCAGGGGGCGGCCAATCGGAGGCTCTAGGAGGGGCAGAGCACCGACGAGCTGCCGGGAGAGAGGAATGACTCCAGAGTTTTTGTGCGTCAAGAGTCGCGTACTTGAGGGAATCTGTCAATCTGATATTTATAGACTATCACCTGGGGACTTGAGCATCTTCTGGAAGGTTCTGGGATTGTTACGATACGGGGGTAGACAGAATCAGGCCGTTGTGGGGCCGTTAGAATCCACGCCTGGTTTGTTGAGGGATCGACGGCTGGGAGAGCTTCGTGATGTCTTGGGATCTGGGTGAGTAGACCTGGGGCGGTTACAATAGGTCTTAGGCCACGTCTTAACATGATTCCCTGCCTAAGGTGCTGCTCGGGTAAGCTTGAGCTCTCCCGCGTCAGGTTCCGCGGAGGTAGACGTCAGGACGTGGATCGCTAGGTAATAGCGGGCTACGAAGCCCGGAAGAGGCCGAGCTACGGAGGCCCGGAAGAGGCCGAGCTACGGAAGCCCGGAGGGGGCCGAGCCAGGGAGGCCCGGAGGAGGCCGAGCTAGGAAAGCCCGGGAGGCCGAGCTACGGAAGCCCGGAGAGGCCGAGCTACGGAAGCCCGGAAGAGGCCGAGCTACGGAGGCCGAGCCTACGGAGGCCCGAAGGAGGCCGAGCTAGGGAAGCCCGGAAGAGGCCAAGCTACGGAGGCCCGGAAGAGGCCGAGCTAGGGAAGCCCGGAAGAAGACGGCGGGAGAAGGTCAGCCTTAGCCATCTCGCACGGATATCAATGCAATGACGATTTTACCTCCCAACACACACATATATATATATATATATATATATATATATATATAATGTAACGCCCGTTATAATAAATATTCTGCCTGTTTTGTTGTTGTCTCTGATATCGCCAGGAACAGGAACAGGGGAACAGGAAGGAGCTTAATTAGGCCAAATTCATGATTTGTTCATTGAAAGCTGTCAGGTGTTCCTTCACAACGCACAGCATCATTAGCCTGACACCTTGCTTAGGTTTCGGAGGCCTGAGCACGATGCACGATCCGATATATTGACTGTCATTGAACGGCACAATGTGCATCGGCTCTCCCCATCCATAGTCTACCTCGTAAAATCCCACCCGGTTCCAGTCTGCAACGATGAACGTCCCATAGTCGAAGGGCACCTTGTAGGGGTCCTCCTCGTACTCGCCCGTCATCCATTTTGAGAATTTGGTTGGCAGCATCTTCTTAGCTTCTCGAACGAGACCCACAATCTCGGCAAGCGATGATGTCGCGATCTTCCCGCTGGACGCCGTGATGGCCATGGGATACACGCAGTTTCCGTAGTACCCTTTTTCCTTGGGCAGCACATGATGCAGCAAGTGACGGGTGTCCGCGGCAAAGCCAAGGTTGACATCGAGGTGGGCCTCCAAATTGATGGCTCGCGTTCGGGCTCGCCAGACCATTGCAGTGATGACATCGAAGGTGGAGCATTTTTGACCCGTCTCGCTTGCGTATTGACTCTTGATCTCGTTTATGGTGTCCATGGAGATGTCTGCTACGGAGTACTGGAAGTCGAAGGCGGTCAAGATTGGAGGCGGTCCTGGAGGGAGCTTGGCTGGATTGAACTTTGGGATGGCATCTCGGCACCATATGGGCTCTATTCTCGGACTTTGAAGCCCTCTGGCCATGTCTGCAATGGCATTCACAAACTGGGCTGCTCCAAGACCGTCAGACATTGCGTGACTGGACATGATGCCCACCGAGAATCCACCGCACTTGAATTGTGTCACCTGGATTTGTGGAAGAAGAAAACAAACGGGTGGGTGATAAACTGATAATCCAAGCTATATAACTTTTTTTTTTAATTTTATTTTATTTTATCTAACCTTTTTCCTATATAGGTAAATAATAGGTAGGCAACTTCAACTTCAAGGAGGAGGAGCTTCAATGCCTTTATTTTATAGTATTTTATTTATTGGTGGGGGACTCTGACTATTGCCTCATTTTCTATTGTTATTGGGCCCACCCCCACTTTGTCGGCGATAAATAAGAAGGGAACAATTTGATTCAGAAATCGGGTGTCTCTCATTTTAAAAATGCTTGCGGGGCCGTAAGGTCACATGGCCGCAGCGGATCGGACTATTCCATGAGCGTGACAGCTCCCCGTAATTGATTATGATCGATCGTGACCGATGAGCGGCAGTTTTCGGATGCCACTTGCTGCGTATGAGCTGTAACCCATAATTTCAGCGTAGAATATGTTGTCCTGCAGTCCGATCCAGACTGCTATGAAAGACCCGGTCATTTTATTCCAAAACACCACCGGCTTCGATGGTCCGAAATTGGAGTCAATGGACACACCAATCATGTTTGGAAGAGTAAACATTTCGCTATTTTCTTTCTTTTTTTAAAAAAAAAAAAAGAAAAAAAAAAATGGTGCTTACTTGTCGGGAGAGAGCTGGTAAAGCTTAAGCCATCTACATGGCGTTGGTCTTTCTAGAAATTGATTATAGATTTCTAAATTTATGTACTCGAAATTGTTTGCACAAAAGCAAGGCTAAGCGCTATGCATAATAAATGTAGATAAACTCTGGGGTTGTTTCTTGATGGCTGCGATTGTCAGGCATTCAATTCAATCTAGAGGCAAAAACAACCCAGTATCTAATTTTCTCGACTATATTATATGCAAGAGATCAGGATTCGATTCTAGAGTTCTCGACGGAGACGAAGCTGGATTTAATTAATTAAAATCGCTCAGGCGTGCATGCAGGATTTAATAAAAAGCATCCATATATATCCAGTGGAAAGCTTTCATCTTTAATTCATTTGGTGGAAGGCAGGAAACACATTATTAACACGCATAGATGGGGAAGGGGAAGGGAAAGGAAGGATCATCATACCTGAAACATGAAGATTAATCCCTCTTGGTCAGGAGGATAACTTGGAAGAAACTCCTCCTTGGGGACCATGAGAGGTCGCTCGAGATTGTTGACATCTTCGAGGCTGAAATCAGCCACGGCCTCGACGAACCATGCGCCTTCCCCGGTGCAACCGACCTCCATCTCGCCATTGTCACGCTTTACAAGCCGGCCGGCGATAGGGTAGTAGGGGACCAGGGCCTTGGACAGTGCATCCCTTATTACCTTCGCCGGTTCCAGGCCATGGCCGAAAACATGGATGGAATCGACCATAACATCCCTCAAGGCCGGGGTTTGATCGATGGAAGAGAGGGGGAGAGTGCCGGCTGGTGTTGGCTCGCAGGGTACGACAAGTCCCTGATCCAACTTGGTCACGGAGTAGCTCATGTTTGGGAGAAAGAAAAATGAGCTCTGGTTCTCTTAGCGTTTCTGCCCTCTTATTAAATACTGGTACATGCGGAGTCGTTGGCGAAGTGAGTTTCTATTTACACCCATAAAATTACTCTCAACACCTCCGCATTTTTTTTAAAAAAAATAAAATTTTAAACTATCTTTCATATTTTCTCTTCATCCACCCTTTTTTCGGTACCGGCTTCCCCGCTCGCCTCCAGCATCAGCTCCCTCCTAAATGATACGAAGCCGAAACCCCTCCGAATGGCCCTTGCTTTTCCTCTTCTCCTCCATGCCCTCTGTTTCCTCTTCCTCCTCCTCTCCGCTACCACCAGAGGCCAACGCCGCGATCATTGGGACTACCACTTCGCCCCCACAAATCAGCAACCTCCGACGCTCCCTTCACCCAGATCCGCCAAGCCTGCAAGGCCTTCCGCTTCCCGAACATTTGCGAGTCCACCCTCTTCAACTCGGACTCCCTTCCTCCTAACCCCTCCCCTTCTGATTTCATCCTCGCCGCCAACACCTCCGCCGCTGGCCTTTAGACCACCCGCTCCATGATCCAGTCCATCCTCGATGCTTTCGAAAAGCCTTGAACATCAACTGCACAAACACTGCCCGCATTTGCCTCGGGTCCTCTCTTACTCCGATTGCCATGAATTGCTCGGGGGTTACTCGGAGAACCGGGCTATGGGTAGCTCGGGGGGAACCGAGCTATGAAAGTTCGGGCTTCCCCCGAGATAGGAAAGTTCGGGGAAAGCCGAGCTAAAGGAAGCTCGGGGAAAGCCGAGCTATAGGTAGCTCGGGGAAGTCGAGCTATGGGAAGCTCGGGAAAGCCGAGCTATAGATAGCTCGGGAAAGTCAAGCTATGAAAGCTCATGAAAGTCGAGCTATGGGAAGCTCATGGAAGTCGAGCTACGGGAAGCTCGGGAAAGTCGAGCTATGGGAAGCTCGGGGAAATCGAACTATGGGTTGCTCGATCCGTTGAATCATATTAGTTAGCTCGTTCTTTATGGGCATAATGGAAAGATGGGACTGATCCTATTTTTTCGCACGATTATCAATGCAATAACGATTTTATCCTTAATATTGGATATGAAGCTACTTTTCTTTGACACCGTGCAAGGCTTTGGTTGCGGCAAGAGTTGGTAAAGTCTTCTTCTTCTCCTTCTTCTTCATTTTATTTTTTATTTTATTTTTTTTTGATTGCAGCAAGAGTTGGTAAAAAAAAATCTGCCGCCCCAAATGCACGGAGAGAGGAAACGGGAGGGAGGGGAGGCTGATAAATAAATAATTTTCAGCCATCCATGGGTTCTGACTTCTGCTATGCCGTTATCCGACAAACACTTGGATAATTTGTACTATAGGCCTTGCTGGGGGCTAAAGGCACAGAAGTGGCTTTTACTTTCCCGCAACATTTATCATAACGAGTCCCATCTTCCCTTTCAGAACAAGCATCTAGCAAATCAGCTAAAGGAAAAACGGCTCCCAAGGCATGAGGATGGGGGGTATTGCCGGAAAACTCGGATCTAGAACAAGCATCCAAAGAAATCCGCTGAAGAAAGATCAGGCTTCTGGTTTGCAAATTACTGATACTTGCTAACCGCTTAGCATCCATCGTGTTAGGCCATGACTTCAAGTTATTCCAAACAGGAATGCATGCTCTACATGAGGATTTATAGCGCTGTTGCAAAATAATGAGGATGAGGATTGGTAGTTGTTGTTAGATACATAGATAAGACATCAATATTTAAAAGCAAAGCAAGAGATGACATATTGAATTGAGGAATTGGGCTACTCCAACGCCATAAAAAAATTGCATGATTGAATCTGACGCCGACCACGTATCCTCCACAAGTGAACTGAGTAGTATCTTGTGAGATGCGTTATGAAAGTTCAAGTTAACCCTAGAATATTAGCTTCGTATAATTCTTAGTACCACCTAGTTGGACCAAACAACCATTTCGTTTTTATTATGGTAGCAGTTGGGCAGGCAATTTCCTGGCCAATATATAAAAAAAGAAGACGAAGTCTTATCATGTGAGGCTGGATCCAGCTAATTTCTAATGGAATTTATCAGGCCTCGATCGGGCACGTCATCTATTTACTGCTCCCATGTGACCCAAAGTCTACCAATTTTCCGGACAAATAAACAAACAAGGGGACGGGGACACGGACAGGTTGGCCATCGCTTTCTAGGAAAAAAGAAAAGGAAAAATAATAATTAAAAAAAAACTTCAAGAACGCATCCTCTTTGCTTCCCCAAGCGGAGGAGTAGGAATGAGCTCTTCGTTTGGGATGATGAAAAATTTTTATACATCGTAAATTTTATATGAACTATATTATTATTTTTAATTAGTTATATAAATTTTACATAACCTAAATCTATGAAATGAGATAGCATTGATCGTAATGTCCATTAAAAGCACTTCAATTTTATTTTAAAAATTATATACAGACAAAATACTCTTTCCCTCCATCCTATTTCTATCCATCATCTTTACTTGGATTATATCTGATGAAAGAAAAACTCTTTTCGATTCTAAAATATTCTTCTCCCTCGCTTTGGCATTCGGGTGCAAGGAATCAGTCCAAGATTTGAGCAAGATCCTTCCCTTTCGCTCTGAGAGTCCGGTCTAAAGATTTCCTCTTGTTTCTATTGGTGATATAAGTTTCTTCATTGCTCAAAAATATTTGGTCGAAAAGTGTTCTGATTTTCGATCGAAAGAAAATATTTCAGCTTCGAGGCTGGAATACCTAGCTACCGAAGACTTCTTCATTAACTTCAGGAGAAAATGTCTTTGTTTCATATTTTTTGCACGAATGTTATACTCTTTTAACTAGGATGTTATACCTTATGAACTAGGGTGTCATCAGAGTGTTTCAGCCTATATGACCCTATAGCTCTGGTGTCATCATTTTACAACTCGGATGTCGTACGTTATTTTCTGGGGTGTCGTAAGTTTCCGCATTCATTTTCAGCTAGGGTGTCGTAATATGAGAGCTGGGGTGTCGTACCAGTCTTTCTGGGGTGTCGTAAGTTCGTGGCTTAACAATTACATCTAAGGTGTCATTATATAAGAAATGGGGTGTTGAATAAATTTTTTTGGGGTGTCGTAAGTTTCATAGTTATCATCTTCGACATCCCGATACTCTATTTTATAGCTCCAGTATCGTAAGTTATTTTCTAGGGTATCGTAAGTTCTTTCCTTAGCAGTTTCAGTTAGGGTGTCGTCATATTACAGCTCCGTTGCCGTGAGTTGTTTTCTAAGGTGCCGTAAGTTATTTTCTGGGGTGTCGTGCATTTCAGTTGTCTTTAACTGTTAATGGGTGTCGTAGTTTTTAGTTGGAGTGTCGTAAGTTATTTTCTGGGGTATCGTGAGTTTCAGTTGTCTTTAACTGATAAAGGGTGTGGTAGTTTTTATCTGGGGTGTCGTATGTCTTTAACTTGGGTGTCATAAGTTTGTAACTGCAGTGTTGTAATGTTTTCTTGGGTGTTGTAAGGTTCTACTTTAAAAGTTTTAGTTAGGGTGTCGTAACAATTTTTATGAGGTGTCGTAAGTTCCATAGTCATCATCTTCGACATCCCAGTACTCTCTTTAAAGCTAGGGTGTCATCATTCGAAAGCTCGGGTGTCGTAAGTTATTTTATGGGGTATCGTAAGTTCCTGCCTTAACTCTTTTAGCTAGGGTGTCATACTCTTTTAACTAGGATGTTATACCTTATGAACTAGGATGTCGTCAGAGTATTTTGGCTTATATTCCCCGTTATACCCTGACCCTATATCTCTGGTGTTGTCATTTTACAACTCGGGTGTTGTACGTTATTTTCTGAAGTGTCGTAAGTTTCCGCATTCAGTTTCAGCTAGGGTATCGTAATATGAGAACTGGGGTGTCGTAATAGTCTTTCTAGGGTTGGTAAGTTCATAGCTTAACAGTTACATATAGGGTGTCGTTATATAAGAACTGAGGTGCCGAATAAATTTTTTTGAGGTGTCATAAGTTTCATAGTTATTATCTTTGACATTCCGATACTCTATTTTATAGCTCCGGTATCGTAAGTTATTTTCTGGGGTATCGTAAGTTTCTATCTTAGCAATTTCAGTTAGGGTGTCATCATGTTACAGCTTCGTTGTCATGAGTTGTTTTCTGAGGTGTCGTGAGTTTCAGTTATATATATCAACTATTAACATGTGTCGTAGTTTTTATTTGGGGTATCGTAAGTTGTTTTCTAGGGTGTCATGAGTTTCAGTTATGTCTTTAACTGATAAAGGGTGTCGTAGTTTTTATCAGGGGTGTCGTAATTTATTTTCTGGGGTATCATGAGTTTCAGTTATGTCTTTAACTTTTAAAGGGTATCGTAGTTTTTACCAGGGGTATCGTGAGTTTCAGTTATGGATATCAATGTTTATGACTGTGTGCCTATATTTCCACAGAGATGCTGAAATTATAAATCGAAAAGAAATCGAACATACTTCCGGCCATGCACCTTTACCCATCACTCAAAATGGAGAGGATGATACTGTTGTTCCTCAAACTGGAATGGAATTCAATTCAGCAGATGATGTATATACTTTCTATAATGGGTACGCAAAAAGAAATGATTTTGGAATCACAATAGTATGTAGCAGGGCCAACTACAATAAACAACTTTGCTTCAAGCACCTGGCGTGTTGGAGGCAAGGAAAATCTAGAAAAATAGAGAAGAGTATGAATCATAGGGATACTGACAAAGTTGATTGTATGGCATCCATAAAAGCAAGATTGAATGATACAAGTGATAAGTGGATATTGGTTGAGGTTTCTCTAGAACATAACCATCGGATATCCATAACATCAACTGGTTATCTATAGTCCCATAGGAGGATCAGCATACCAGAGTAGGCAGAGATCAGCAATTTATATGCCGTGAATGTGCCCACAACTCAGATATATTCTGCTATAGCAAGAAAAAAAAGGGGGTAGAAGATAATTGGATTTCACAGAGAAGAATGCTCGTAATTTCATTTGTCGCAAACGCCAGTCTCAGCTGAAAGAAGGAGATGCTCAGTCGATGATAATCCATTTCACCAAAATGCAAGTAAGAAATCCTAATTTCTTCTATACCTTAGACCTTAATGATAATGGACAGCTCAGGTCTTCTGGATTCATCCAAGGTCAAGATTGGCATGCACATACTTTGGTGATGTTCTAAGATTTGACTCAACCTACTTGACAAATATATATCAAATGCCTTTTTGTCCATTCGTTGGGGTCAACCATCATAGACAGTCGACATTGCTTAGTTGCGCATTATTGTTTGATGAGAGGATTGAGACATATAAATGGGTTTTTCTTTCATGGCCGGATGCAAAAGGTGGTCAAAAACCTAAAGCCATAATAACTGACCAATAAAAATTAAACAAATTTTATTTCATAGCATCCAACAGTGCAAATTAAAATTAAAAAATTTTATTTTATGACATTAAGAAGGCAACAGACTGTTTCTGAACTGAACCAAAGACGGACTGAACCAGGCTGAAGACAGGCTGAACCGGACCAAAAACTCTCTGCAGACGCCTCCAAGCTACGAACAGAACCTTCACAGAGCCTCCTCTTGGGAACAGAGCATCTACGAACTCTCTCCCGAACCCACGGACACAGAACAGAGCCTCCACCGCTCCTGGGACAGAGCCTCTACCGCTCCTCAATCGCTCTTGGGACAGAGCCTATACAAATCCTCCAATGCTCACGGACCGAGCCTTGCAGACGCCTCTGGACTCCTCCAACAGAGCCTCCACGATTGCTCAATCACTCCCTTTCCTCTGCGTAGACGAAGCTTTTATAGGTGCTGAGACGGGGTGAGGACTCGAAGAGAGCGCTGATTGCCTTCCTTCCACTCCAAGATTACTTCCTTATTTGACACCCGGACAGATGCGGAGAGATTTTGGAGGGATCGTGGCGAGATTGCAGATGATTCCCCTTCCAATTTGGCTTCAAATATCTTCCTCAATTGCTGCCAGACTATGAAATCAGAGAAGAGAAGAATATGGGCTTCTTCCTTTAATTCCATTAAATCTGAGACACTTTTGGTAATTTTTGATGTTGAGGATCTTTTTGGCTGCGAGGATCTTCTCAGCAACGATAATTTTGGCAAAAAAATCAATCTCTAGCCGCCTTTATGCGTCACATCCGTTTCAACGAACCTGGGAAGTAGACATGAACTCGGCAGACCATCTGCCGAGTTTGCTTTAAGATGCATGCAAACAAAAATAAATCCTTATAAATTCAATTCCGAGCTTATTTTAAGTCTGATTTGAGTGTCATTTGCATTGTTGGATTCCTAAAATCGAGCTCTTTAAGTTGATGAGGTTTTACTTAAAATATTATATAAAATATTTAAGTATTAAATAATAATAGATATGTTGACCTATTAATTAATAGGTTTAGTGATAATTATTTGTGTGTTTATCACTCCCCCCAACTTGAATCTTACTTATCCTCAAGAAAATAAGAAATTTAGAAATATGTACCAAGCTAATCCAAGAATTGACAGTTATCTTACGGTTCTAAAAAATTTCTGGTTAGATCATACGGGAGGTACTTCATCGGATTATTAAGTTTACCCATTTAGTGATAGAGTGTAGTCCATAAGAATTTATAGAAGTCTTCCTTCACCAACTTTCCACTTCTCTGTTTAAGTCTTCTAACTTAATTTGGGTTGGATGTAGTATTTTTGTAATTTAATCCCCTTATTTATTTATTTATGTGTAAAGTCAGTGCAATGTCCTAATCTCTTGCTTTCTAATTAACCCTTGTAGCGAGCTTTAGGCCAATGGCTCCCAAACCAATTGGTTTTAGGGCATTAGGTGTGAAACACCCCTCGAACTTACTGACTCGAGTCAAAAAGGCTTTAGGTAGGACTGACTCTACTTAGGTTCTTTTACATTCTCACCTTTTTACGCGAACAACATCACTTTCTTAGGTGACGGGGCCCGGTTACTTAGTGAAAGATGCTAAGAACCTAATTTATTAACTTTAAGAGAGATTTTTTTCTTTTTTTTTCTTTTTCTCTCTCTCTTTTGAATGACATTTTGACCCATACCCTTATTAAGTAGATTCTACTATTAAGATCAGTGGTCAAGAGGGTCTAAAATTATTCTAAAAATTTTTCTGAGCTAAACCCTACCTTTTATTAGGTTTTCTTAATAATTTATTTCTCGGTATCTTAAAAATAATCTAACCATTAATTATTAATCAGACTGCTTGATTAACTTCAAATCGAGATAGAATTTAGTGCACACATCTGATTATAGTTTTACTCGAGGATTTACTTATTCTCCCCCCCGCCCCCCCCCCCCCCCCCCAACTTAATTTCCATTATCCCTAATGGAAGAAAAATTACTTTCAAGGAAAGATACTACCTGGTAGAGTATTTGAAGGTTGGAGGTTTCATTGTTACCATCTTCTTTCAATCTACTTCTGTTGCTCTTCTCTGGTCATACTAAAAGAACAGATCATACTAAAAGAAAAAAAGTTATAAATAACTAATAAATTGGGTTGCCTCCCAAAAGCGCTAAGTTTAAAGTCTTCAGCCAGACTGTGCTACTTATTATGATAGTGTTGGATCCACAAGATCAATTGATTCAACAACTTCTCCATCATTAATTTCTTCTATATATGGTTTCAAACGTTGGCCATTTACTTTGAATGTATTTCCTTGCTTGGGGTCTTTAAGCTCTACAGCTCCATAGGGAATACTTGAGTTACTATAAAAGGTCCATTCCATCGTGAACGAAGTTTTCCAGGGAAAAGATGTAATCTTGAATTGTAAAGCCATCCTTTTTTATTTGGTTCAAAAGTTTTTCTATTAATAAATTTGTCATGATATGCTTTGGTTCGTTCGTTCTTTATAAATTTTGAGCTCTTGTATGCATCATTTCGTAGCTCTTCTAACTCATTCAATTGAAGTTTTCTAATAACACCTGCCTTTTTCATATCATAATTAAATTGCTTGATGGCCCAAAATGCAGGTGTACCAATTCTACAGGTAAATGGCAGGCCTTTCCAAATACGAGCCGGTAAGGAGACATTCCTATGGGAGTTTTAAATGCAGTACGATAAGCCCATAATGCATCATCCAAACGTTCTGACCAATCTTTCCTATCAGGTCTCACCATTTTCTCAAGGATATGTTTAATTTCTCTATTTGATATTTTAACTTGGCCACTAGTTTGGGGATGATAAGGTGTAGCTACCTTATGAGTAATTTCATATTTGTTCATTAATCCTTCAAAGTGTCTATTCGTGAAATGTGTACCCCCATCACTAATTATAGCCCTTAGGCATCCAAAACGACTAAGGATATTATGCTGAATAAACTTGATTACAACTTTATGGTCATTGGTTCGAGTTGCCATAGCTTCAATCCATTTTGACACATAATCAACTGTGTTGGCCCAGATGGCAACCCAAGAGGGGGGGGGGTGAATTGGGTTCTTAAAAATTTAAGACTTTTTGAAATGTTTTAAACAAGTTAACTCAAGATGTGCAAGTGAGAGAAATTAACTTATAAGCAATGCACAAACAGAAATATAAGAGAGATAGAGTGAGAGACAAATGAGCACGGCAAACACAAGATATTTTTATAGTGGTTCGGTGCAACCAGCACCTACGTCCACTCCCAAGATTCACTTGGGTCCACACTATAATCTCTCTAGATTACAGCCGAGTTGTTTTACAAGCTCACAACTCAAACTTGTTGTTTTTCGGGTCACAACGAACCCAGCTGGTTTTAACTCGGGCTTACCAGCACAAAACCCTACACGTTGTTTTTAACGGGATCACAACTAACCCAAAACATAAGCATCCCGGCTTGCAACGAGGTATACCAACCTCCACTGATTCAATCCACTTTGAATCAGTACACAAAAAATAATTTGAGTTTAAATAAAGTGCTCCCTTGAGCAGAATAATCAAAATAAAGCTTAGGTTAGAAAAGCCTGATTGAATAAGCTTGAATGGAGGCTTGGCTTCTTTGCTTCTCTCTCAACTCCTTTGAAGTGTGAATCAGGCCTCAGCTAGATTCTTAGCTTTGGGGCTTTTGGAGTTGAGATGAAGCTTTTCTCCTTTTTCTCTTTGGAAATCTTGATTTGCTCTTGGTTGCTTTGGATCTCCTCTTGAACTTTTTGTGGATTGTAGAAGGAGTAGACGAATCTCTCTTTGATTTCACTCCTTTTGAACTCTTTTTCTTGAGCTAAATAATTTTTCCAATAAGCTCTGTTTTTCCCTCTTTCTCTTCTTTTCTCTTTTGATTTTCTCTTTTTTCTTTTGATTTGAAAAGAACTCCTCTATTTATAGAATCTGCAAAAATATATCCGTTAGAGACAGAAAAATAGCCGTTATTCAAAAATCTTACCGTTGGGGCTGATGTGTCATCGTTAAAAATTGCGCCCAGAATTTCGCGGAGTCGACTCGAGCTCTGAGGGAGTCGGCTCGAGGTCGATTACCAAAAATAGAAACATTTTAACCATTAGAGGGTCGACTCGCGAAAAACCAAGTGTCGGCTCCGAAGTCGGGGTCGACTCGAAGAAAATGGGGAGTCGACTCGAGAAGTGCTCAAAAAACATGGGTTCTGTTGTTTGAGCGGAGTCGGCTCGCACAGACAGGAGTCGGCTCGCAAGAATTCAGGGGTCGACTCTTGAAAAGCCAAGGGTCGACTCGAGAAACTCAGGCAAATTGGGAGTCGACTCGGAAACTCCATGAGTCGGCTCGGGACCGTATCAAAAATCAGAAAATGTTCTGATTGACTTTAAAACTTGTCCCAATTAAATTTTAAATATAAATTTGACTTGAATACATTAAATATGACGTTTATCATGGATTCAAGACATGTTTCAAGAATTCATCGATTGAAATATAATGTAAAAATTCCTTTTTGAAATCTTAAATATAGACTTGAAACTTCTTTTTCTAATTGATTCAAAACTCATGAATTTAAACATTGAAGTTCATTCCTTTCAATTTTGAATAAGCTCAAGGTTTTTGATAAATAAACACATTATTTCTTTAAGATACTCATGGCTTTTGGAAATCATCAAAATCAATAAAGTTGGGGCAATTATGTTCAATAATTTCTCAACAATCTCCCCCTTTTTGATGATGACAAAAACATTGAGTATATGCATTTAAAATTGAAAAATTTGTGATTCCAAAATCAATTTTTGTGTTCATGGAAAGGCTCCCCCTCAATGAGGTAGCTCCCCCTATGAACCTTAATCTTATAAATCATTCAAAATTTTTAAAATCAAGCAAAACTTTTTCCCTTTTCTTTAAGAAATTAATTTATCTCTCCCTTTTACTTAGATTAACTCTTCTTATTTAATTTCTCTCCCCCTTTATTTAAAATTTGGCATTGAAAGCATATACGATTACGATTAAATAAAATCTCTCCCCCTTTTTTGTAATCAACAAAAAGGTTGAGTCATGCATCAAGAGATTAAATTTTCAATTAATTCATTTTCTCAGCATCTAAATTATCAATTGAGTATTAATCATTCAAGATATTCAAAGATACTTACAATTGAAATAGACAAAAGTGAAGCATCAAACATTCTCATTACTTCAAAATGAAAGTACATGGAAATGTAACTTGTACATTGCATTGAAAGTAAACTTGATTACATCAAAAAGATTACATGAAAACTTAAAAATTTCTTCTAGTAATTCTATTCAAATGATCTACAATTTGCTTCATTCCTTCACATTGAAGTTTACATAGTCTTTAAGTTTTTCATCAACAAAAGTACAAGCAGAAGTGATTTTATCTTGAAGCTCGGCGTTGCATTGGGAGTATGTCTCCGAGTCACCGCAGATGTCCTTAAGCTCTCCAAAGATATTCTTTAAATTTTCACTTAAGGAACCGGTAGATGAACTAAGAGTGGACTCAATCAATGCAACTCGATCACTGAGAGAATACAATGCTTCTTTTAAGTTCATATACTTATCATTAAATTCTTCTTTCAATCTCTTTTCTTGATCACTTAACTCAGACTTGAATAAAGATCGAAGTTGATCTAACTGAGTATCAGAAAAACTAGCAGATGAAAAGTAGAAGACTGAGCAGGAGCAGCAGGAGGAACAGGAGCTGGAACAGAATCTGGAATAGATGAACACTGAGGAGGCTCCGGAGAAGAATGTCTCAAGAAGGTCTGGGGCCTCTGCATCTAAGCTCTATCCTCAGCAAAGTCTTTCTCTCCCAACTTCCATTTTTCTTAACAAACCCCATGCGATGAATGTAGCCAAAGTATAATAATCTGTATGTCTTAACTCCTTCTTTGGCTCACAATCACTGAACACAATCCCTTGGCTAAGAAATAATTTAGTCAAAACCATGCCATAGGGTAAGCTCGATTTCTTCTTCCCGCTACAGTCTGCAATATACCAAATCATCATCCTAGGTAAATTGATGGGTTTCCCAGATACAACTGCATCCATGACAAAAATATCTCGTTCAGAAACATAGTCAAATCGGCCTGTCTTGGGAAATAAATCCTGCTGCAAATATTGTGGAGAAGCCTTAATTCCAATGGTAGTTGACTAGCAAAGACTTCCTCAAATCCCTCAAAGTTTCGGTTCAAAAGTCGAGTGAGAGCAGGAGACCTATCTTCAGGGGCAAATGTAGAAGGTCCAGACAAGGGTAACTTCAAAGTCTAGAAAGAATGGAGGATGTAATATTCAAACCGATGCCTCTAACCTGCTTACTAAGCCATCATCTCCTCTAGACAAATTCTTGTAAAACTCTTTGACCAAAGCAGGATAGGTTGGACAATCCAATGAACAATATACTCAAAACCCATCTCGATTAGTTGTCTACCAATGATGAATCCTTCATTCTCAAACAATTCGAAATCCACTTTCCTTCCTGTGGTTACAATCTACTGGCTAGAAGATCTACCTGAGGAGTGGAGCTGGAGCTGGAGGATCACTAGCCGAAGGTGTAGAAGAAGAATCCGGAGACGGCTCGCGGACGGGTCGTCGGACGGTCCTTTTTCTCTTCACACCGGCGCCACTCGAGCTTGCTCCTCGGGTTTTGGGTGCCATTGATCTTGAAGGATTGTTTAATCAGAGGTTAATTGAGGTTTGGAGGGTTTTGGGAAAGTTTTGGAGAGGATTTGGAAGATTTGGAAGAATGAAATGTCCGTCGGGTCGACTCGTGCCCTAATAAATCGACTGGGACCACGTCGAGTCGACTCGCGCAAAGTGTGGAGTCGGCTCGCGACTAGTCACAGAGCACGGACACGATCTCGAGTCGACTCGCTCAGAGGAGGGGTCGACTCCTGAGTTTCAGCAGAAACTCGAGTCGACTCCGAAACTCTCGAGTCGGCTCCCGGACAAATTTCAGAAAAAATTGAGATTCAGAGAATCCGAATTAAGTCCAAATTTGATCTTTGAGTATGATTAAAAATCATGGACTTTGAGAGATCAAATTGATATGAGTTCTAGATAAAATTTCCTTAAGATTTTGAGAATTTGAAAGAATTCTAGATATATTTCCTTAGAGGTTTCAAAATTTATTCAAAAGGATTACAAATTCCTAATTCTCCTCTAAGATAACAAAATCTTTCTTCATTTAAAGGTTTAGTGAATATGTCAGCTAATTGTTCTTCTGTGTTTACATAATCTAAACAAATTTCATCATTAGCTACATGTTCCCTTATAAAATGATATCTAATTTCTATGTGTTTTGTTCTTGAATGTTGAATTGGATTTTTAGTTAAGTTGATTGCGCTAGTGTTATCACATCTTATGGGTGTTTTATCAAGTGTGATACCATAGTCTTCAAGTTGTCGCTTAATCCATAGGATTTGCGCACAGCAACTTCCAGCTGCTACATATTCAGCTTCAGTAGTTGATAATGCAACTGAATTTTGCTTTTTGCTAAACCATGTGATTAAGTTACTACCTAAGAATTGGCATGCACCACTTGTGCTTTTTCTATCTAATTTACATCCAGCATAATCAGAATCTGAATATGCAATTAGGTTTAATGTGGAATCTCTAGAATACCATAAACCTACATTTTTAGTTCCATTTAGATATCTTAAAATTCTTTTAACAGCTATTAAATGTGATTCTTTAGGTTCAGATTGAAATCTAGCACATAAACATACTGAAAACATGATATCTGGTCTACTTGCTGTTAAATAAAGAAGGGATCCGATTATACCTCGATAATACTTTTGATCAACCTTTTTACCTTCTTCATCTTTGTCCAGCTTGCATGAAGGACTCATTGGAGTTCCGAGGGGTTTCATTGTTTCCATACCAAACTTTTTGAGTAGTTCTCTTGTGTATTTGGTTTGGTTGATAAAGATTCCCTCTTTGCTTTGTTTGATCTGGAGTCCAAGGAAGAAGTTGAGTTCTCCCATCATGCTCATCTCGAATTCTCCCTGCATCAACTTTGCAAATTCTTGACAAAGAGAATCGTTAGTAGCACCAAAAATAATGTCATCTACGTATATTTGTACTACAAGTAAATCTTTACCTTTTCTTTTCAAAAACAAAGTTTTATCAACATTTCCTCTTGTAAAATCATTTTCTATTAAGAATTTACTTAACCTATCATACCAAGCTCTAGGTGCTTGTTTCAAACCATATAAAGCTTTGTGCAATTTAAAAACGTGATTTGAAAATTCGTGATCTTCAAAACCTGGTGGTTGTTCTACATAAACTTCTTCATTAATAAATCCATTTAAAAATGCGCTTTTTACATCCATTTGAAATAAGTTAATGTTCATATGACATGCAAATGCAAGTAATAGCCTAATGGCTTCTAATCTAGCTACAGGTGCAAAGGTTTCATCAAAATCAATACCTTCCTCTTGATTATATCCTTTAGCAACCAATCTAGCTTTGTTTCTAATTACAATGCCATTTTCATCTAGTTTATTTCTAAAATCCATTTTGATCCTATTACTGAATGTTTTTAGGTCTTTCAACTAAGGTCCAAACATTATTTCTTGTAAATTGATTTAGTTCTTCTTGCATAGCTAACATCCAATTATTATCTTTTTCAGCTTCTTCTATAGTTTTAGGTTCAATTTGTGATACAAATGCAAGATGATTACTAATATTTCTCATGTATGATCTAGTCCTTATTCCTTGAGATGGATCACCTATAATCAATTCCTTAGGATGACTATGAGCATATCTCCAGTCTCTTGGAAGATCTACATCATTATGATCAATATTGACATCATCGTCCTTATGTGAATCATCATCTTTAGCTTCTTGTTCATGATCAGAAGATACTTCAATATTAAGTTTTTCAAGATCTTTTTCAATTATGTTTGTATCTTCCTCATCATCAATCTTTTCAGAACAGATGCTAAAGATTCATCAAAAACTACATGAATGGATTCTTCAACTACTAAGGTTTTCTTGTTAAAGATTCTATATGCCTTTACTAGTTGTTGAATAACCTAAAAAATTCCTTCATCAGATTTAGCATCAAATTTTCCTAAGTTGTTTTTACCATTATTATGAATGAAACATTTACATCCAAATGCATGAAAGTATTTTATATTTGGTTTTCTTTCATTCCATAATTCATAAGGTGTTTTCTTTAATATTGGTCTTATTAAAGCTCTGTTTAAGATGTAACATGCTGTGTTAATGCTTCCGCCCAAAATACTTTGGTAAGTTGCTTTCACATAGCATGGTACGGGCCATGTCTTCTAGAGTCTATTTTTCTTTCAACTACACCATTTTGTTGTGGAGTCCTAGGGGCTGAAAAATTATGATTAATCCATTTTCAGTGCAGAAATTTTCAAATAAGTGATTTTCAAATTCTGTTCCATGATCACTTCTTAGAGATACTATGGTAGTGTTTTTCTCATTTGTGACTTTCTTGAAGAATTTCAGGAATATGAGAAAGTCTCATCTTTGTGAGCTAAAAATTACCCAAGTATATCTAGAATAATCATCTACAATCACTAGACCATATTTCTTTCCTCCTAGACTTGTGGTTCTAGTTGGTCCAAAAAGGTCCATGTGAAGTAGCTCTAGTGGCCTAGAAGTTGAAACAATATTTTTAGATTTGAAAGAACTTCTAGTTTGTTTTCCAAATTGACATGCATCACATATTTTATTATTTTCAAAATCTAATTTAGGTAATCCTTTAACTAAATCCATTTTAATTAGTTTTGAAATAAGGTGTGTGCTTGCATGACCTAATCTACGATGCCACAACCAACTAATTTCATTTATGTTAGCATTGTCAGCAATTAAGCAATGATCACTCAAAGATAATTTTTCTAAATCAACTAAGTAAACATTGCCATGTCTATAACCAGTAAAAACAATGCTATCATCAATAGAATTAGTTACAGTGCATATAGAAGATTTAAATGAAACATTAAAATTTTTATCACATAATTGGCTTATACTAATTAGATTATGCTTCAAACCATTAACATAAAGTACATTATCAATAAATATAGATGGAGTTATGCGAACTTTACCAAGGCCCATAATTTGACCTTTACCATTGTCGCCAAACGTAACAACTCCACCTTTCTTTTCTTCCAGGGTGATGAATTCATCTTTGTCACCCGTCATATGTCTTGAGCAGCCACTATCAAGGTACCACTTTTTCTTTGATCTTTTGGCTACAAGACATTCCTGCAATATAATTAAACTTTATGTTTAGGTACCCAAGCTTTCTTGGGTCCTTCATGGTTAGTAGCAATAAAAATTGTTCCTTTCGGAACCCATATTTTCTTTCCTTTAATATTTAATTTTTTTATTCTTACGTTTTGCATTCAAAGGATTTGTGACCTTTTTCATTACATTTAAAACAAGTTATATTACTTTGGTTGGCTTTTAAAAAATATTTTTAAGATTTTTGTTTTCTTAATGTGTTATATCCTAAACCAGCTTTGTCAAAAACAGCTTTTTGACTATCTAGGATCATGTTAAGTTTAGTTGAACTTAAGTGAATTTCTCAACAATGTCTTTATATTTTTAACATCTTTCTTTTCATTTTCATTAGAGATTGATTCTTTCTTTTTAGATTTTCTTTCAGATTTAATCTAAAGATTCTTTTCATTAAAGTTTCTTTTTATCTTTTAAATCTTTAACTAAGATTTAATCATTTTTTTTAATTAAATTTAATTTTCAGTTTTCAAAATTTGTTTTCTTTTTCAAAGATTTAAAATCAATCATAAGTTCATTGAAAGCTCAAACATTTCATCAAAAGTAAAATCATCATTTGAGTTTTCAGAACTTACCTCATTTCGTTGTCGTCCGCCATGAAGCAAATATTTGCAACTTCCTTTTGTTCTTCTTCTTCGAAGAAGATTCTTCACTGTCACCATGTTGCCATGTAGCTTTTTCTTTTTCTTGTAGGCCTTTTCAGTAAAGGACAGTCATATCTAAAGTGCCCTGGCTTTTTACATTCATAACATACTAAGGGCTCTTTTCTTTTCTTTGTCCTTGTCCTTTTTCTTATCCTTTTCTCCTTCCATCTTGCTCCAAATTTCTTCTTGTGGAAGGGCCTTTCTTCTCATAAACTTCTTGAATTTCTTGCAAGGAGAGCTGTCTCATCATCATCATCATTCATCATCACTGCTGCTCTCTTCATTTCTGCAGCCTTGAGGGCAATGGTTTTCTTCTTTTTGTTTCTCCTCAACATGCTGCTTCATTGTTAACTCATGGGTCATTAGGATCCTAGAAGCTCCTCTAAAGGTAGGTGTTGAGGTCCTTTGCTTCTTGGATGGCAGTCACTTTTGCTTCCCACGATCTTGGTAGTGACCTAAGAATTTTACGCACAAGATCAGATTAGTATAATTTACCAAGACTTTTCAAACCATTCACAATATCAGTAAATCTAGTGAACATGCATGTGATGGTTTCAGTTTGTTCCATAGTAAATAATTCATATTTATGAACCAAAATATTTATTTTGATTCTTTTACTTGTTTGTTCCTTCATGAGTAATTTCCAACCTATCCCAAATTTCTTTTGCGGAATTACAAGTTGAGATTCGGTTGAATTCATTTGATCTAAGGAACAATATAAAATATTAATGGCTTTAGCATTTAATTGTGCCATTCTCCTATCATTATCATTCCAATCCCTTTCGGGTTTAGGAACAATAGTGCCATCAATAACGTGTGTGGGTGTACTAGGTCCATTAATTATAACACCCCAAAGCTCATAATCAGAAGCTTGAATGAATATCCTCATTCTAGCTTTCCAATAAGAATAGTTGAGCCATTAAAAAGTGGAGGTCTATTCGTAGAATGACCTTCAGCAAAACTTGAACCAATTTGTGTTGCCATATGGATCTTTAGCCCTTGATCGTGAGATCAAATTCTAAATGAGCACTTGCTCTGATACCAATTGTTGGCCCAGATGGCAACCCAAGAGGGGGGGGTGAATTGGGTTCTTAAAAATTTAAGACTTTTTAAATTTTTAGTTAAGCAAGATGTGCAAGTGAGAGATTAACTTATAAGCAATGCACAAGCAGAATAAAGAGAGATAGAGAGAGAAAATAGCACGGCAAACACAAGAATTTTATAGTGGTTCGGTGCAACCAGCACCTACGTCCACTCCCAAGATTCACTTGGGTCCACACTATAATCTCTCTAGATTACAGCCGAGTTGTTTTACAAGCTCACAACTCAAACTTGTTGTTTTTCCGGGTGCACAACGAACCCAGCTGGTTTTAACTCGGGCTTACCAGCACAAAACCCTACACGTTGTTTTTAAGGGCTCACAACTAACCCAACACAAGCATCCCGGCTTGCAACGAGGTATACCAACCTCCACTAATTCAATCCACTTTGAATCAGCACAAAAAATAATTTTGAGTTTAAATACAAAAGCTCCCTTGAGCAGAATAATCAAATAAAGATTAGGTTAGAAAAGCCTGATTGAATTTGAATGCAGGCTTGGCTTCTTTGCTTCTCTTCTCAACTCCTTTGAGTGTGAATCAGGCCTCAGCTAGATTCTTAGCTTTGGGGCTTTTGGAGTTGGTTGAAGCTTTCTCCTTTTTCTTCTAGGTTGGAAATCTTGATTTGCTCTTGGTTGCTTTGGATCTCCTCTTGAACTTTTTGTGGATTGTAGCTCTGGAGTAGACGAATCTTTCACTTGGATTTCACTCCTTTTGAAACTCTTTTTCTTGAGCTCAAATGATTTTTCCAATAAGCTCTTTTTTTCCTCTTTTCTCTTTTCAAATTTTCTCTCTTTTTCTCTCTTTGATTTGAAAAGAACTCCTCTATTTATAGAATCTGCAAAATATATCCGTTAGAAAGACAGAAAATAGCCGTTATTCAAAAATCTTACCGTTGGGGCTGATGTGTCATCGTAAAAATCGCGCCCAGAATTTTCGGAGTCGACTCGAGCACTGTGGGAGTCGGCTCGAGGTCGATTACCAAAAATAGAAACATTTTAACCATTGAGGGGTCGACTCGCGAAAAACAAAGTGTCGGCTCCCGAAAGTCGGGAGTCGACTCGAGGAAAATGGGGAGTCGACTCGAGAAGTGCTCAAAAAACATGGGTTCTGTTGTTTGAGCGGAGTCGGCTCGCACAGACAGGAGTCGGCTCGCAAGAATTCAGGGGTCGACTCTTGAAAATCCAAGGGTCGACTCGAGAAACTCAGGCAAATTGGGAGTCGACTCGGAAACTCTGAGTCGGCTCGGGACCGTATCAAAAATCAGAAATTTTCTGATTGACTTTAAAACTTGTCCCAATTAAATTTTAAATATATTTTGACTTGAATACATTAAATATGACATTAAGCATGATTCAAGACATGTTTCAAGAAATCATTGATTGAAATATGACATGTAAAAATTCCTTTTTGAAATCTTAAATATAGAGCTTGAAACTTCTTTTTCAAATTGATTCAAAGCTCAGTGAATTTAAACATTGAGAGTCATTGCTTTCATTTTGAATAAGCTCAAGGTTTTTGATAAATAAACTCATTATTTCCTTTAAAATACTCATGGCTTTTGGAAAATCATCAAAATCAATAAAGTTGGGGTAATTACAATCTCCCAAATTTCTCAACAAATTGCCACTAGAATGTATTCGAATCCAAAAGAGGAAGGAAATGGGCCCATAAAATAAATACCCCATACATCAAAAATTTCTACAACCAAAATAGGGTTTAGGGGCATCATATCTTTTCGAGAAATATTTCTGTTTCTTGACATTGGAGACAATTACGGCCAAATTTGTGTGCATCTTTAAAAAGAGTTAGCCAATAAAACCCATTTTGCAGTACCTTTGCTGCAGTTTTTCTTCCACTAAAATGTCCCCCACAAGTAAGAGAATGACAGAAGTTAAGTATACTTTTGAATTCACTCTCGAGGACACATCGCCTAATCACCTGATCTGAATAGTACTTAAATAATTCAGGGTCTTCCCAAAAGTAATATTTGATTTGTGAAAAAAATCTATCTTTTTCTTGTTTTGTCCAGTGGAAAGGTACTTTTCCTGTTGCCAAATAATTCACAGTGTGGGCAAACCAAGGAAGACTGCTATGGGAAATTGAGAACAGTTGCTCATCAGAAAACATATCTCTGATTATTTCTTTATTGTATTCTACTGAAATCCTAGAGATATGATCTGCTACCATATTTTTGGAATCCTTCTTATCTAAGATTTCTAGGTCAAATTCTTTTAGTAGAAGGATCCATCTAATCAGTCTAGGTTTTGTATCCTTTTTTGATAATAGATGCCTCAATGCTGCATGATCAGAATAAACTAAAACCTTAGACCCTAACAAATATGATCTAAATTTTTCTAGGGCAAACACAACTGCTAGTAATTCTTTTTAGTTGTAGTATAGTTCATTTGTGCATCCGAAAGAGTTTTGCTAGCATAATAAATTACATGAGGTTTTCGATTGAGTTTCTATCCTAGAACTGTCCCTACAGCATAATCAGAAGCATCACACATAATTTCGAAGGGTATGGTCCAATCTGGGGGTTTGATAATTGGTGCAGTGGTCAAAGCAGTTTGAAGGATGTTATAGGCTGTTAGACAATCTTCATCAAAATTAAAAGAACTATCTTTGGTCAATAAATTACACAATGGTCAAGAAATTTTATTGAAATCCTTGATGAAGCATCTATAAAAACCAGCATGACCAAGGAAAGATCGTACTTGTTTAACTGAGGTTGGGGGTGGTAGATTTGAGATCAATTCAACCTTGGCTTTATCAACCTCAATACCTCGCTCTGAAACAATGTGTCCGAGCACAATTCCCTCACGAACCATAAAATGGCTCTTTCCCAACTTAGGACTAAATTCATTTCATACATCGTTTCAGTACCTTAGTCAAGTTCTCGAGGCAGCTATCAAATGATGCACCAAAAACTAAAAATTATCCATAAATACTTCCAAAAATTAACCAATCATATCAGAAAATATGGCCAACATACATCGTTGAAAAGTGGCTGGTGCATTACAAAGACCAAATGGCATGCGTCTAAAGGCAAATGTTCCAAAAGGGCAGGTGAAGGTGGTCTTTTCTTGATCTGCAGAAAATACTGGGACTTAATTGTATCCTGAATATCCATCTAAGAAACAAAAGAAACTTTGTCCCGCTAGCCGTTCTAGAATTTGATTGATAAAAGACAAAGGAAAGTGGTCTTTCCTAGTCACGGCATTCAACTTTCGATAATCTATACATACTCTCCAACTAATTGATGTGCGAGTAGGAATTGATTCGCCTTTTTCATTTTCAATCATGGTAATACCCAACTTTTTAGGTACTACTTGGATTGGACTGACCCATTGACTATCCAAAATTGGATAAATGATACCAGCATCAAGCCATTTTACTACTTCTTTCTTAAGAATATCCCTCATGTTCGGATTTAGCCTTCGTTACATGTCTCTATGTGGTTTGGCTTCAATTTCACTATGAATGTGGTGCATGCAAACGAAAGGGTCAATTCCCTTAAGATCAGCTATTGTCCATCCAATTGTCTCTTTATATTCTTTAAGTACATTTATCAATGTATCTTCCTGCTCAGAGGTTAGGGTAGATGCAATGATTACCGTAAGGGTATCATTGGGTCCAAGAAATGAATATTTTAAGTTAACAGGAAGAGGTTTCAATTCTAGTTGGGGTGGTGCTTCAAAGGATAGTATTAAAGGGCTTGGTTTATGTTGACCCAATTATTGATTTTGATGATTAATAAAAGACATAAGTATATTCATTTGTTTCTAATAGATTTAACAAGTGTTTCAGGGATTTAAAATGTTTGATCAATCAAAATGGATAAAGAAGCATGTTTTGGATCAATGTTTTAAAAGAAACTTTCAAAGTTCATAGCCTAGAGTCGACACCCAACTAGTCAGGAGCCGACCCCAAGGCGTATCAGAAGGTTTCTGAGATTTTGGCACGGCCTGAAGTCGACACCCAAGGTTTCGGAGCCAACTCCAACCTGAGATACAGAGAAGTGCATTCTGTTTCAGTTTCTAAGCCGACACAGAATTTGGGAGCCGACACCTGAGTTTCTGGAGCTGACTCTAACCTGAGAACAGAGAGCATATTTTATGGATTTTTCTGGAGCCAACACTTGCAGTTTCCGAGCCGACTCTCGAAAGCGATGAGCCGACACTTACCTTTCTCGGAGCCGACTCCCCAACAACTTTTTCTTTACTATTTTTGAACACCCGACTTGGAGCCGACACCTTAAAAGTTAGAGCCGACTCCAACCTATCAGGAACAGATTTTTCATCCGTCAGAACGTACTTCAACGGTAAGATTTCTTTTCACCTAACCTCTAACGACTATTTTCTTTGTGTGTATAAGAATCCAAACATCTCCAATGGCTATATTTTTTGCCTAAAACATGGATTAAGGAGATCTATAAAAAGGGAAAAACCATCTATTTGAAGGTGGTGAAATAAAGAGGAAAAATTGAAAAAGAAAAGAAAATATATTGTGAAAAATCCAAAAAATCTTGAGAGAGAAATCAAAAGGAAAGACTCAGAGCTTACATCAACCAATCCAAGAGAGTCCAAAGAGAAATCCAGGCATTCAAGTTCAAAATCGAAGGATTTTTCAAGTGAAAAAAGAAAGCAAAAGCCCTGATTTTCTCAACTCAACTGCAATCTTTGTGAAGAATCTGAGCTGAGGTCTGATTCAACATTTCAAAGGAGAAGAGGAAAAGAAGAAAAACTCAAATCAAATTCGCTTCAAACAGGCTTTTCTTACCCTTGTTTATTTAATTGAATATTTGCTCACTTAAGGAGTTGTCTTGTATTGTAAACTCTATTTTTCATAGTTGTTGGCTAGTTCAATCAAGGAATTGAATTAGTGGAGGTGTGATACCTCGGTACAAGCTAAGGATAGCTGTGGTTGGGTTTACTGCTGATGAGCCCGGAAAACCAGCTGGGTTCGTTCTAATCCCGGGGGAAATAACAAGTTTTGAGTTGTGAGTTTGTAAAACAACTCGGCTGTAATCAAGTAGATTATAGTGTGGACCCAAGTGATAATTGGGAGTGGACGTAGGTGTTGGATACACCGAACCACTATAAAATCCTTATGTTTACCGTGTTTTGACTCTCTCGCTCTATCTCTTTATTTGTACTTAATATTTATCCTGCACTTAATTTCATTTATTCCAAAATATAGTTTTTAAAAGATCAAATTTTTTAAGAACCCAATTCATCCCCCCCCCCCTCTTGGGTTGCCATCTGGGCCAGTTTAGTTGGAAGTGGTTCATATTTTATAGTCCAAGGAGGGATGGTGTTGAACTTAGGTAGTTCTAATAACATGTTTATCTCTTTGGTATACTCATCAATATCAAAGTCATCTATTCCAAAATGTGTAAGACATGTTTGTAAAAGATCCGAATCAAGCAAACTTTGAAATTTTTTATCTACAACTTCTTCGATCATGTTTACTTCATTTAAATCATACACAGGTGGTCCTTGGGAAGCATTAAAAATATTTAATCTCATCTTCTTATTTCCAAAAGATGCATCCATAACACCTATTCTACAATTTATACATTCATTAGCGGTAGCTAGAAAAGGTCGTCCAAGGATGATGGGAATTTGGTTATGATTACCGTTAGATTCCATATCTAACACAAGGAAGTCGACAGGAAAATAGAATTCATCTACCTTTACTAATACATCTTCCAATATTCTATGAGGTACTTTGACTGATCTATCTGCCAATTGTAGTGTTACTGTAGTGGGTTTTAATTCTCCAAATCCGAATAACTCATACACTGAACTTGGGAGAAGGTTTACACTCGCACCCAAATCTAATAATGCTTTCTTGATTGTGAAGTTTCCTATGACACATGATATAATCGAGGTACCAGGATCTTTTAGTTTGGGTGGGGTTATTTGCTGAACAACTGAGCTGACTTGCTCAGTCAAATATATTTTTTTTGGTATTTGTGACTTTGCTTTCCATTTTTTTATGCATAGATCCTTCAAAAATTTGGCATAAGCCGGAACTTGCTTGATAGCATCGAGAAGAGGTAAATTTATTTGTACTTGCTTAAATAACTCAAACATCTCATTCATTTTTATATTCTTCTTGTCCAAAGACAAAGGAGATTCTAAAGCACTAGGGAATGGGGCTTTAGGTGTGATTGTTTGATCATTGAATTCCTTTTCTTCTTCATTTCTTTTCTTTTCTAGTTTAGCCACTTCTAATTTCTGGGTTGGTTCAGGTGGGTTCAATGTTTTTCCACTTCTTAGAGTCATGGCTGATTTAGCATGTTTTAGAAATTTGTCAGGACTATTGAAACCTTCAGCCATGAATTGTCCTTTCGGGTTATCGATAGGCTAACTAGGTAACTTACCCTCATCCCTTCTACTGAAGCTATGGCTAATTGACCTATTTGAGTTTCTAGTTTTGCAATAAATTGTGTGTGGAAGTGAAGGATTTGAGTATTCATTTCTAACCCTTTCAATGCTTGTAACACTTTGTCTTCGAAAGTAAGATGATTATTTGGTGTAGGTTGTGGGATGTTTGGGTAATATGAATATGGCATGCTTCTAAAATTAGTTTCTTGATAATTAGGTCTGATAGATGATGAATTGGTCACAGGTTGAGGTTTCCAAGAAAAATTTGGATGATTTTGCCAACCATGATTGTAAGTATTTGCATATGGATCATTTCCTATTCTAGGAGCCAATCGGGTTTGGGCTTGGTGGGCTTGCTCCTGAACAAGTTCAGGAAATTGATATGCAGCTGGATATTCACCTATAGAATGGGTAAGACTCGAACAAATTATGCAGACCTCATGTAATTGAGTAGATGGGGAAGAGATGTTTCCAACTTATAGAATTCGATCAAGTTTATGGGATAATTCATCTACCTTAGTATAGATATCTGTAAAATAACCTATTTCATATATTTCACCTCTTTTAGGTCCTATGGGAGGGTCTCGACGAGCAACTGACATGTGATGTAATGAATTCCCACTCAATGTCTCAAAGAATTGCCAAGCTTCATGTTCATTTTTTAACATAAATGTCCCACCCATGAAGCATCAACCATTTGCCAATACTTTTCTGATAAACCATCATAAAAGCACTGAACCAATTACCATTTGGGTATGGCATGATGTGGACATTTTCTAATCAGTTCTTTTAATCTCTCCCATGTCTCATGGAACATTTCTCCATCTGTCTAGAAAAAACTCGTTATGTCTTTTCTAATTTGATTCATTTTTCCTATAGAAAAATATTTCTTAAGAAACTCTCTCTGAAGATGATCCCAAGTTGAAATTATAACAGTGTCTAGTGAATTTAACCAATACTTGGCTCTATCTTTTAGGGAAAAAGGGAATAACTTAAGCTTGAGTGCATCATCGAAGAAATTTTGAATCTTGACAGTTGAGCAAATTTTCAAGAATTCATCTAAGTGTTTGTAGGGATCCTCATTTGTAAGTCCATAGAAAGATGGTAACATTTGGATTATACTTGACTTAATTTCGTATTGGACAGCCTCTATTGGAGGTACTTGAATGCAGGGAGAGTAGGTATACCTTGAAGGAGTGAAATACTCTTTTAACTATCGTGGTGGATCATTTTCGTTATTAGGATCCATAATTCTGAGTCTATTTACTCTAAAAGTTCTTTCTATCTCAGGATCTAAGGGTATAAGGTTGGGTTGCAACGATCGGTGACCAAGCATACACCCTAACAATGACTATAAAGCAAACTGTAATTCTTTTTTTTTTACTAATGTAATAGAAGAGAAAGAAGAAGATTCTAAATAAAATATCTTAAAAGATTCCTAGAACTAAGAGCTATGAATAATTTAATTAGGGTTTAATAATTCTTAGCAATCAAGTTAACAAAAATTAGACTCTCTACTCTAGGTTTACCCTAGATCTAGACAGCTCCTAACTTCCAAGACCGCCTTGAAGTCCTCCAAGTCAAAAATTAGCTGATCAACTAGCCAGTTAAGGGTAAGGTCAGTGGGGGTCCCCCTGTTGCTTACTAGGTAAGCGAACAGAACCAATTAAGTAACCACTTTCCTTTCCTTTTCTAGACACCAGTTAAGCAGTCAATCTCGACTCGGTCCAACTCTTTTGGGTGCCTTCTCCTATTGAGCTCGAGTTCCTTAGGGGCTGACATCTAGTTAATTTTAGAGTTAAAGGTTTGGGTTAATGCAAAGTGAAGGATGTGGTTGTGGGCCAAGGAAGGGTGATGAAATCTTCACCTTATCTTAATTAGGGTTTGTGCCCTTAAAGTTAATTATGAAAATGCTATGCAACAAGTAGATGTCCAGCTCTGAAATTATCAAACAAAATTAACTTTTTTAAGATTTTTATGATTAGGTTTCTAATTTCCTAATAAATTATGAGATGTCAATGGAAGAATTTTGAGTTTTGCAGAAAATAAATTTACCTAAGTCAATCTAAGCATAGATATATATATATATATATATATATATATATATATATATATATATATATATATATATATATATATATATATATATTCTTAAATTAATTATGTTTTATGGAAGGTATCTTAGGCTTTTCTTTCAGGTTCTTTAAGGTAAGTTAATTAAAAGAAAATTTTGATTAGGTTAAAAATGGATTTGTGACAAGAAGGAAAGTAATAAATTTTTATATTTTTTATATTTTTTTTCAAAATAATGCACTTAAGTCCCCGGCAACGGCGCCAAAATATGATGCATGTCGTAGTACAACGATTAAAATACCTTAATTTTACTAATAGAATAACGAGAATAAGGGAACGAATTCACAGGGACTTTAGCGGTTATCTTGAATAAATTTATAATTTAAATAAATAGATAATTAGTAGTGCAAAATAATTAAGATATGGTCTATCTTATAAGAGCACGGCCCGTACCCATAGATCATGGCCCGTCCCATTTAAGAATAGACCAGTCAGAAATTATTTTCACTTAAATAGAATTCAATAAAAATTAAATATGAATAAAAATTTTATTTCATAGCATCCAACAGTGCAAATTAAAATTAAAAAGTTTTATTTTATGACATTAAGAAGGCAACAGACTGTTTCTGAACCGAACCGAAGATGGACTGAACCGGGCTGAAGACAGGCTGAACCGGACCGAAGACTCTCTGCAGACGCCTCCAAGCTACGAACAGAACCTTCATAGAGCCTCCGAGTCACGAACTCCTCCTGGGGACAGAGCCTCTATGAACTCTCTCCCGAACCCACGGACGCAGAACAGAGCCTCCACCACTCCTCAGACAGAGCCTCTATCGCTCCTCAATCGCTCCTGGGACAGAGCCTCTACCGCTCCTCAATCGCTCCTGGGACAGAGCCTCTACAAATCCTCCAATGCTCATGAACCGAGCCTTGCAGACGCCTCTGGACTCCTCCAATAGAGCCTCCATAATTGCTCAATCGCTCCCTTTCCTCTGCGTAAACGAAGCTTTTATAGGTGCTGAGACGTGGTGAGGACACGGAGAGAGCACCGATTGCCTTCATTCCACTCCAAGGTTACTTCCTTATTTGACACCCGGACAGATGCGGAGAGATTTTGGAGGGATCGTGGCTAGATTGCAAATGATTCCCCTTCCAATTTAGCTTCAAATATCTTCCTCAATTGCTGCTAGACCATGAAATCAGAGAAGAGAAGAATATGGGCTTCTTCCTTTAATTCCATTAAATCTGGGACACTTTTGGTAATTTCTGATGTTGAGGATCTTTTTGGCTGCAAGGATCTTGTCAGCGGCAATAATTTTAGATAAAAAAATCAATCTATGGCAGCCTCTGCACGTCACATGCATCCGTTTCAACAAACCTGGGAGGAAGACGATGAACTCGGCAGACCATCTGCCGAGTTTGCTTTAAGATGCATGCAAACAAAATAAATTCTTGTAAATTCAATTCCGAGCTTATTTTAAGTCCGATTTGAGTGCTGTTTGCATCGTTGAATTTCTAAAATCAAGCTCTTTAAGTTGATAAGGTTTTACTTAAAATATTATATAAAATATTTAAGTATTAAATAATAATAGGTACATTGACCTATTAATTAATAGGTTTAGTGATAATTATTTGTGTGTTTATAAAAAGGCAGACAGTATGTGAACAACATTGACTCTAGAGAGTTCAAAGAGTTTATAGCCGATAATGGTCTGATTGACCTGGGCTTCACGGGCTCCCATTTCACCTAGCATAACAATCGGGCTAGTACAACTCAGGTTTGGAAGAGGATCGATCGGGCCCTTGGATCGGCAACATGGTTACAGCGCTTCCCTGGTTATCAGGTTCAGCACCTACCAGGGATTGTTTCTGATCACTGCCCACTCCTTATCACCACTAATAGCTTGAGTTCCCCGAGACCCCCCTTTCGCTTCGAGAAACTATGGACTACCCTAGATCCTGGGAGCTGATTAGTGCAGTATGGAGGCTGCCTATCTGTGGTGATGCGAGATATCAGATATCTTGGCATTTGGTGCTGGTAAAGCGCAGACTCCGCTGGTAGAACAGAACCGAGATGGATGATGTTTTTAGGCAGATCACCGATGTGGAGGTTGATATAGTTGAGCTCCAGAGGCTGGAGGTCCATGAGGGTGGCCTTTAGGAATCTAATATTAGGAGACTTCGCCATTGCCTCTCTTCTCACCACTCTCTTCTGAGGCAGCAGGAGACTCTGTGGAGACAAAAGTCTCGTATGCAGTGGATTAAGGAAGGGGACCGAAATACCAAATTCTTTCATCAAGCCACCATAGTCAAGAGGTCAGCCAATCGGATCCGACAGTTGAGGGAAGATAATGGTACCACTATGACTGAAAGTGAGGCGATTACTAATCATCTCTTCCAGTACTTCAGATCCATGTGGAACATGACACCAGTAGATGGTGCGACCTCTCAGGGTTCATGCCCAGAGGACCGAGTTTCTGAGCAGGAGAACTCGATTCTTATTCGGAGTATCTCTTCCCAGGATGTGTGGGATGCTCTTTGGTCTTTGGGGAAGGATAAAGCTCTAGTCCGGATGGTTTTCCTCCATTTTTCTTTAGGCGGTATTGAGTGATTATTGGGAGCGAGGTTGTTGAGGCTGTTCAGGAGGCATTCCATTCTGGTATCCACGAGGATTGGAAGAAAACCCTAATCACCCTCATCCCCAAAAGATCCGATGCCTCTTCTCCTAGCCACTTCAAGCCTATCAACCTCTGCAACACGATCTACAAAGTCTGTGCAAAGGTTTTGGTTGGGCGGCTTCAGAAGATGATACCTCGCCTTATTTGTCCTGAACAAGGAGCGTTTGTCAGAGGCCATGGCATTACTGATAATGTTCTCCTTGCTCAAGAATTTATGCATGACCTCAAGCGAGCTCCATCTCGGAGGAGTCTCATGGCTATTAAGCTTGACATGGAGCGTGTTTATGATCGGATGAGGTGGCACTTTATACGGCGGACCCTTCATGATTTCAGCTTTTTCGATACTTGGATCAGGTGGACCATGGACTATGTGGAGGGGCCCTTCTTTGCCATCCTAATGAATGGCACTGCAACTGACTATTTTTCTTCATCGATCAGTCTACGTCAAGGATGCCCTCTATCTCCCTACCTGTTCATATTATGTATTGATGCTCTTTCCAGGGCTCTGGGAGTTGCAATCCAGCAATCACATCTGGAGCCCTATCGGACTGCCTCTAGAGCCCGCCTCTCTCACACCTCCTCTTTGCTAATGATTGTCTGCTCATTGGCTGTGCCTTGACCCATAATACCAGATGCTTTGCGCATGTTGTGGAATCCTACTGCCAAGAGCCTGGCCAGCTTGTTAATTTACTTAAATCTTTTATCATACTTAGTCCCAAAATGAATCCCCGTACAAAGTTGGCAATCCTGAGCAGCCTGGGGATCTCAGAGCAGTAGGGGATTCTGACCTACCTTGGTGTCCCTATCACTGGTGGATGTTTGTGGAAGCTGGAGGTTAGGCCAATGGTGCAAAGGGTTCGAGATTGACTTGAGGGTTTTCAGGCTGCTACTCTCTCCATGATGGGCAGAGTTACCCTTTTTCGGTTCGTGCTTAGTTCCATCCCTATCTACCTTATGGCCAACACTATGGTACCTAGATCTTGTCTGAGGGAGCTGGAACATACATTCCAAAATTTCCTATGGAGGTCCAGATAGGACGGCCATGGTGTTATAAACTCGACTGGGACACCGTCTGCCGGTCTACAAGGGATGGAGGCCTCAGGATCTAGTCCCTTCTAGCAAGGAGGGAAGCTTTGATTGTCAGACATGCTGTGAGATATTTAATCCAGCCAGCTGCCAATGGAGTAGAGTGATGAGAGCTCACTATGGTATTTGGAGTCAGGGAGCTCCTATCTAGCCGGCTAAAGGCTGCTCTTTCATCTGGAAGGAGATTTGTGCCCGTGCCCCCATTGCTATAGCCCATGTTAGACGCTTGGTGGGAGACAGGACCATAATTGATGATGGTCAGGATGGATGGATCTCCTCGATCCCATTGTCTCGATGGTCGACTTTTGTCAGTGTGGATGTTGCTGAAAACCTCCAGATCAATAATCTACTGATGGATGATGACAGGACCTGGAGAACCTAGGATCTATCTACGATGTTTGGGCCCCAACTGGTTTCTAGGATCTTAGCCTTCACTGGGGGCATGACCTTAGGGTCTGGGACTCGTCCTGCTTTCCTAAGGCTCCATCGAGTTCCCTCTATAACTTGTGTAAGGGATCACCTGACACTTCATTTACGGCGGCATGGATCTGGAAACTCCATATCCATCCGCGTGTGAAGATCTTTCTTTGGAAGGTGGCATGGGATCGCCTTCCTACGAAGGCTCTTCTCAGTCAGAGAGGCATGGACTTTGCGGGGTCTTGCCCGGTATGTGGGGCTCATGATGAGTCGACCGAGCCTGCTATTTTGAGTTGCTCTAAGGCGAGGTAAATTTGGCGATTTTCGGGGAGTTGGCCTTGGGTTATTGACGATAGTAATTATATGTCCTCCTTCCTCTAGTTCCTACACCAGAGTTTGACACATGTGACCTGCCTTACTACCTATATTGCCTATCAGATCTTGCTGGCTAGAAATGCGCTGACCTTTGAGGCAGAGGACATTCCGGTCCGTCGGACTATCCTGAGAGCCAGATGCTTGACGTTGGAGTATCTACGGTTTGATGCTGTCACTCCCCTAACTACCCCAGGTTCTTGGGTCTCCCATACTGCTTCGGTAAAGGCCCATAGGGTGATACCTGTCTTTTGGGAGCCCCCACCCCTAAGGTCTGTTAAGGTGAACTTTGATGGCAACGTCCGTGGTACCAATGGTGCTGCAGGGTATGCCATTCGGTCTAACGATGGAAAACTCCGGGCGACCGGTGAGACATTCTTTCAGGCCTCTTCTGTCCCGGAAGCTAAGCTCAGAGCAACTTGGGTTGGCATTAGCAAAGCGACCCAACAGCTGCAGGCCCAGTGGATCATCATCGAAGGGGATTCTTCAACGATCATTTGATGGATTCAGGATAGGGTAGACCACAACGATGTACACCCGCTCCTTCATGATATTTGGTAGCTCCTGCAGGACTCGGCGGCTACCATAGCCCGCCATGTATTCCGGGAGGCAAACTGTTCGACTGACTGGGTTGCCTCCTTTGTAGCTCACCACTCCACTGAGTAAAGTTGGTCTTAAGGAGATAGGATTTCATCTTCTCTTTTGATGTATCTTTTCTTTGATATTTTGGGTTGTCCTCGCACCAAAGTTGTGTGATGGCTCATCTGTACCAAAATATATATATATATATATATGAGTGCATTCATTTAGTTCAATTTATTGATTGTAAATAGTATAGATTTTCTTTGGGAAGCTTTGGAGAGTAAAACTTTTATTAATAATGCTAACTCTATTAAAGTGATTGAGATTGTACTTATAATGTCATCAAATGGGTAAAGGAAATACTGGATAGCACTTCTATAATATCATTAGATAAGCTGGAGCTCGAACTCGAATAAAACACCTATTTTTCAACTCACTAACTTTAACCGCTAACCATATATTTATTTATGATATCAAAAAATTACATAATATCAATGTCTTCAGTAGTTTTTAATCTTTTCTAAAATACAAAAATAGTAACTAGCTCAAGAGGAAGAGAAAGTTTATAATCGAATTAGTACAATATTTTTTTTGTACAGACGGGCGACCACATAATTTTAGTGCGAGTCAACCCAAAAATATCATAATACAATATTTGATTAAAAACAGCAGGACATGAATCACCCTGCACCCAGACCCTATAGCCTGCATGTTGAGCAACCATCGCCGCTACCCAGTCTGCTGCAGCATTGGCTTCGCGATAAATTAGTACAATTCATTGATGGAACATCAAGATGAAATCGGTTGAACTTTATATTACTAATTCTAAACAAAATATTTATTTGATAAGACTTCTTCCTATACATTTGAATAGGGACGTAACTTGGGCTCATAAAACTCGAGTTTTCCTCAATCCTAACCCTAACCCTATTTTTAAAATGTCAACCCTAACCTTAACCCTAACACTATTTGTAAAACCTCAACCCTAACCCTATTTTTAAAAATCGGGTTCGGATTAAGTTTCGGATTGAAATTTGGGTTGATGGGAAAAAAAATAAAATACTTTTTCAAAGTAAATAAACACCGAATTATGGATTCCAAAGACGAAAAAACAAAATCCATTGCCGAACGCATAAGCTGGACTCGGGGCTTTAACATTGTATTAAAAAAAATGTCTTACCTAAAACAAAGAAGAGAAGAAGGTACCGTAAACAAAGAAGAGAAGGAGGCGGGAAGTGAAACGAAATGTACGGGTGGTCCACCTTTATGTTTGTTCTTCTTTTCCTTACCTGCAACCGACGGTCTTGCCCTCCTCGCCCTCAAGTTGGCCATCTCGTTCGATCCGACTGGCGCCCTCAACGCCCCAAAAACCTAGTGCCGATAAGATACCCCCTGTTCGGGTAACCCTCGGGTTCGGGTTATCTCGGATTCGGGTTGCGGTCAATCCGAACCCAGATCAATTACAATCCGGATCGGGTTAAATCTGGATTTTTCATGTTTGAGTTGGACAAACATAAATTTAAACATTGCTGTAAATTATATTCGGTGCCCAAATTACACCCCTACATTTGAATTCTATTGGGCCCACGTCAGGCATGTCTTAAGAGAACCAAATGGTAAGCATGAATAACAATAGGTAAGAAGCTACCCAACGGATAGAAAGAAAAATAAAATAAGGTTAATTTAAGATATAGAGATAGAAAGTACAACAACACATGATTGGATTAAGATATAAAAATATATTAATTATATATTGTGATAATAAAAATTTGTTATTTTTTGGAAATATCATTATATTATAATATACATTGTTATAATATAATAATATTTATCATTATAATATAATATTTTTATCTAATGTAATTTAAATATAATATTATATCATTATAATATAGATGTACTATGCTATTCTGTAGTTATATAGGAAGGTCTCTTATAATCTTACATCTACTTAAGATATTTTCGTCATAAAAAAAATAGTTGAACGTCAATTTTAGTTGTTAAAATGAAACAAAAGTCTAACTAAAAGAGAGATTTTTATCTGTACAAATATATAATTATTGCATGATGATGGAGTACATTATTTTTGAAATATATAAAGAATTACATCCACCACAAAGGAAACACTCAGTCGATGACCTAAACTAAAATTATTAAAATATATACATTTAACTTTTTAAATTTTAATAACAGATTTTAAGGTGTTTTAAATATTTATAAATTTTTCCCTCAATGATAGAATAGACTTACCAAGATTAAATGAACATTTTCATATGGATGCAAACAGATAAGCATGAGCCAAGCCAAGCTTAACTCTACCATGGCTCATTTGTTATTGGGCTAAGCTCATTTAGCTCAAGTTGCTCATAAATTATTTAAGGAATCAATTAAGAGTTAATGCCATTCGAAACTTTCATCTATGTAGTTTTGATTAATAATCCTACTTTATTTAATTTTATAATTATATTCTTCATTGTACATCAATATTTTAAACAAGTTCAAGATAGGTCGAGAAAGCAACACATACTTTAGGTCTAGTTTTTTTTTTTTTTTTAATCAAGTACCTCGAATCAAGCCACAAATAACTCAAAGAATAATAATACTTTTCATTATTATTACCCTAGTGAGTCATAAAGCTCAATAGCAAGGGGGAAAGCCAATAACAAACTTTATTTTGTAGTGTTTTTTGGCTTTTTGACTAAAATCCTTGACAAAACCCTATCAAATAAAAGAAGGGGAAAATTTTTAGTAAACAAAATTCTAAAGCTTCATTTGAGCCGCTGTGGCTTTAAAAAAAAAAAGAAAGAAAAGAAACAAAATTATATTTCCTTTCCTCCTTTCATTTTTTAAATAATTTTGAGAACATGATGGCTACTGTTATTTTTTAATTTTCTACACTAAAGATATTTTTATAAAGTTATTTTTCCAGAAATTTGTTTGGTTTCCAAAAAGATTGCTTTTAAAGAAACAAAAAATTGAAAGTAAATAAGTTTCATTTTCACTTTTTTCATAATAATAAAAGTTAATTTTAAAGATAAAAAATAAAACAATGTAACCAATCATTTTTTTACATTAGATTTCATATTTCTATTTTTAAAAATAAAAAACAGAAAAATAAATGTGATATTAGGAGTATATTTTTTATTTTTAAAGATATTTTATTTTTTTATTTTTAAACATTTTGTTCCGAACAATGAACGATAAAAACCTCAAACAGCTTCTTCGAGAGAAAATAAAATAATATATTAGCCAGCAACCATATCTGACAATTTTGAGAGCATCTAAGCAATACCAAATCCAGAGTACGATTCAGCGTTTCAACCAGCAGATGAATTGGGGTTGGGGGGTGGAGAAGCTCTACCAAGTTTCACCTACTGTTCCTTCACTACCATATCGATTTATTTATTTATACACAGGGAAATTGATGAGTACAACTAATTTCTGTACCATGAAGCTTTATCCATACACCACAAAAGAACATGGTTTTATTTTGGTACAAGAAAGTGCCATCTTTCACTTAAACCTGGTAAGAGCTAATATAGTTTACAAAAATGAAAAGCATCCAAGTGAAAAAGAACACATCATTATATCTGGGCCGTCTTGGATGCAAGCATTTGTTGAAAGAAACACTGATATCCACATCACTAAGCCGATTACGATCAGTCAACCTGCCAAGGCATGAGATATGAAAAATCCTCCAATGTATTACCATCTCCAATTGAAGATAGATAGTGCAGTTATACACAATTAAATGATATTGACCATCAAAGAAACAGAGAATCAATTTTCCACTGGGTGTTTGTAACGTGTGCTACTCTGACTTTCCAAAAAGAAGCCCCTCTCTACATACGGCAGAAAAGGCTTGCATAAATGGAAGATAAAGTAGCACGCTTTAATGCCACGAGCATAGCTTGTTTATGTGCAATTATATGTTGCAAACTTCCATAGAAGTTAAGATTCAAATGTGCTGAAGGATATGCACATCTGAGCATTTACTTCTATTAGGTCTCATTATGATGACACATCCATAGGACCTCTGATGACAATCCATCGAAAGGTCATCAATCAAAGGGCTTGATGTCAATATTTGGTGTACTAATTATCAGTACGAGCCACTTGCATAAACTCAGTATTAAACAAACAAAGAGGTCCTAAACATTACCTCAAAAGCATACCAAAATAATAATAATAATATATCTGAGAAGTCTAAATAAAGCTAATTTAATTGCAGCTTTGCTATTAGAAATGCTGGTACTATAGATTCAAATGTTGCAAATATGTATAAAAGAGCAAAATTTAAATTAGTTGATGGTGACTCGGTTTTAATTTACAAGGGCACTAGCTAGCTGTCTGACTGTTCGAAAGGATGGACATATTCAATTGCTCAGAATGGAGTAAAAATGTTCCTAAAGCCAGTGCTGTAAGATTCGTGAACCTCAGTTTTTTATCTTTTTTCTGTGTGGGGACTTATCTTCTGCTATATAGAAAGAAAACTCTGGACGTTCAATTGTCACCCAGCAGTTTCTTTTTTGTCTGAAAGGTTCAGCTGTCCCATATGATCGCATATGAGATGGAAACCACAACAGAGGAAGGGGAGAAAGAAAACACATTGAATAAAACTCACATACATAGCACTTGGCTATACATACATACGTAAGTTCATGAATACTCATTCATTACCTACTTGAAATTACCTATGATGGTACTCAATCATGTTTCCCTAAATTAACAAAAATCACGTGCAGGCACTTCATCCTCTATTAAATTTCTAAATGATCAAAGTAAAAGATGCCATCCTGGCTTAAAGCTACCATTGCTCTTGATGAACTCTGAATTCAGGAACAGGCTTCAACACTTCAGCTGGTTTAAATTCTAAACTTTGTTTAGTCTTCTAAGTCCCCTCCATAAAATTTCTAGTTCTTAAACATTGCTCACTTGATCGTTCATTTAATCTTTACTAATTCTATTAGAACTCTGAATGTTATCACATACTCCCTTAAAACTACACAATGTGACTTTCTTTTAGTTTCAGACTGGTTAGTAGATCAGTTTTATTTTTATTCAGTTGAATTCTAGATCTCTAACCAATTATTTGGCTTCTTCCTTATTCTCAAGTTCTTGTTGTAAAGAACAGACTATCTAGTTTCTCTCCTAACATTAACATATCATGGGTGCTTCATGAGTCACAGTATCAGCTAAATTTGATTATTCGGTTGTAATATGCTACTCCAGTTAACATCCAAAAATAAATAAACTAGTGCATCCTCATTCATCATGCACCAAATTTTATTTGAGCCTCCTAATATTGCAACAGAGTTGATATTCCATCCTTCTCCCAAGTATGCACAGGCAGACACCATTAACATCTGGGCATTGGAGATGGCAAATTCTTGGTCATGCATGCATATAAAAATGGGGTAGGGGTCGTATAATTGTTGACACCAATTTGAAAGCTGAGACAGGTGTCAATTCTTATATACATCTGTGGCTGAAAATTTTGTTAGCTCTGCTATCAGAGATGATACATAACAGCCAAATGTTTTCAGTAGAAATGATCAGAGGCACCAACACAAACATCTCACAAATCTAGACACTAAAAAATAGTAAGTAGGCTTATTCCTCAATCTCAAACATAAAAGATCGAACGAAATTCAAAATTGCACTTCTGAATAAATTATCCAAAACTACAATAGTATGAAATCCCTTATTAGAAACACTAACCTTCTCCTTAATCATCTCTTTAAAACTAATTGTAGGAATTGGATTGCTTAGCCAGCTCATGTGGCCCAACAAGGTCACCACCACCTTACTTCTCACTCTCCTAAAGATGAATTTCCTGAGACCGCTCAAGTTATTGTCAGTTTGTCATGAGTAAAAGCTAGAAGTAACTCAGGAAATAAATTATGAATTATTAAGAACTTCCCCTGATCCCTAATATAATTAATCCCCATCCCTTAGAACAAATTCTTTATATTGCAAATAAACCTATAAATTACAAGAAAATCAAGTAACCAACATCTAAATTTTGGATATTCTAATCAACTGTAATACAATATCCTTAGCAATTTTATGACATTCCTCCCCCAATATTGGCTTCTTCGGATGGTTCTCAACCTATACAATATCATTTGAAGAAATTATACCATGAAAGCAGTCTAAAATATCAGTGATAATTGATACTGATCCCAATTCAGATTATCTACAAGAATAACTGCTTGACACATGGGCTAAGAGCTCCAAACTACTTGATTTATCAAATTTAAGTACTTTAGAAACAATAGAGTATATCAAATGGTCATATCATCGATGTGTGACCCTCATTATCCAATCTAAACCTGACTGCATCTAAGTAGAGATCAACTCAAATTTTCTCTTTTTCTCTACACACACATCTTTACCCTTGTTATGTTTTAGAATTGCAAATTGTCAAACTATTTCAACCATCAATTAGAATAGATGAGCAGGTGAGATTCCTCACATCTGGTACATAAAGAAGATGTTGAGATGACATTTGGTTTGCAACCAGCCCTAAACCTAATCTCTCCATTATCCAAGAGTTCTTCCTCTCCTACATCCTACACCATGTCTTACTCCAAGAGGATGGAGAGAAGCCATATTGGGTTTCCATTGGACCATGGAAATAGGATGATAGTGAACGGAAATTAGATCATGAAGGATGGTACACTTTTTTTTGCCTTGATTCTTTTTTTATTAGTTGACTTGGTTTGTTTTCTAGTTAAAATAATCCATCGTATCTTGTTTCTTTGCATGATGCTCAATTATGGATCTAAAAGATTCAAATCCTTGATCTCACTTGGAAGATAAAGTACAGCTTCCTTCTCCCCTCAATAATCCTAATAACACCCTAGACAAATCTTAGACAAAAACCCTTGCATTTGACAAATTTAAATGTCCAGGTAGAATTGATTAAGTTTAGCGACATAATGGTCAGTTATGGATTTAAAAGATTCAAATCCTTGATCTCACTTGAAAGATAAAGAGCGATTACCTTATCCTCTTGGTAATCCTGATAACATCCTAGAGAAAGACCCTTTGCATTTGATGACCTTCACCGTCCAGGTAAACTTATGCTGTGATGCATGATTTCAGTCATAGCTGACGTTGGACCCCTGATAAGAGATTCAGAGAGAGGATGGCTAAAAGTCAACTCATGCAAAATGCAAGTGCTGCCCAAAAGTTGATCCATATGATAGTGTTTATGAACCTAGTACCTTGGGTAGGCATGGTTGTTCGAATCATCCAGCCTTCAAGAAAGATGCAAAACAGAAACTTCTAAACACCATATGTTCCAAAGATGGGAAGGAGATTGTACCATAGAAGTTTGATCAGGAGTTGTGCCATAGGGACTTGCCAGGATAGTTGTCATAGATGGACTGCCCTTTAATTTTGTTGACCATCAAGGTTTCAAATGTTTTCACAAAACTATGCAACCTAGGTTCAACCTTGTGTCACAACTCACAAACAATGGTTACAGAGGATAGCATATCTATATATGAGGACAAGAGGAAGAGGTTGAATGAGGCCATCAAGGATACTTGAAGAATCAGCCTTATGATTGATATGTGGGAGTTCTATTCAAGAATCAGCCTTATACTAGCACATTACATTGATAAAGATTGGCTGATGTAAAAGAAAATTACTAATTTCTGCATGGTTCCAACACCACATAAGGTGAGGAAGTAGACAAGGCAATAGAAACTTGCTTGCATTCATGGGATTTAGATCATTTGTGTTGTATTATAGTACATAATGCTAGTAACAAGGATGGAAGTTAGATTTTTTGAAAGAAAATACAATGAGAAAGATGGTTTGCAAGTAGATGGTGAATATTTTCACATTCGTTGTAGTGTTCATATTCTAAATCTTATTGTGAAAGAAGGGATACATGAGATTAGACATGCTATTTCGAGAGGGAAGCAGAGGGAAAAAGATTTTAAAAAAAACTCTCTTATTGATCTCCCCATGTTGGAATCCTACTTTCTAAAAAACTAGATGCATATGATGGCAACTGTTAATGAAGTTGAGGGGTGGGAGGACCTCCCAAGGAGGAGGATTAGAGAAAGTTTAGGGCCTCAAGGAAATTTTTGGAAACTTTTTTTGTAACAACAAAAAGGTAATCTGGTTCACTGTACCACCTCCAATGTCTATTTTCACGAGTTGATTGGTATTGAATATCGCTTCAGGGAATGGGCAAAAAATCCTGACCCTATTTTTCTGTGGCATGGCATGGAAAATGAGAGAGAAATTTTGAGAAATATTGGGACAATATTGATCAAATAAATATTTTGTTGATCATTGCTGTTTTATTAGATCCTACTTACAAATTGGGGTATGTAAAATTTTGGTGTCCTCAATTCTATGACAAGAAAAATTTGGACAACATTAGGGTGAAAGGTGTCAGGCCAGTGAATTTTCAGAAGTATAAAGAATTCGATATGAGTGTGGTTCTAGAAAATCTCACTCCTCCAACAGATACACAAGTTTCCAAAAATGAAGATTGTGTTGATATTTTCAAGAAAGATAATCACATTGTTCTTAGAACAGATCTGAATCAAGTAGTAAAATCAGAACCAGATCATTGTTAAAAGATGCAGTCAAAATGGAACCCTCCAATGTTAGTATTTTGGATTGGTGGAAAGCTAACAGCTCAAAATATTATCCGCTATCTCTTATGGGTCATGAATTCTAGCTATTCCAGTCTCAACCGTTGCTTCAGAATCAACTCACATACCTGAGGGCCCCATATTTGATACATTTTAGAGTTAATTGACTCCAAAAATTAGTTCAGTGCATAATCTCTGTCAAGAGTGGCTGTGGTATTCTCCAATAGTAAGTAAGATTGAGGAGAAAAAAGAAGCAGTTGAGTTGCTGGAATCAGGTACTCAACATGATTCTATTAGCTTTTACATATGTTGCATCATTGTCATTAATGCTAACACATTTTTCTTTCCTTTCCCCTATTGATGGTATTCCTGGCCCTGCACTTTTCTCCATTTGAAAATGTTCAACGTGACTTCCATTTCATTGCTAGATATGTTTCTTTCATTCTTTCTGTTTTTGCTAAATAGTGATAAATTCACCTTTTATTGCTGGTTTCAGGTCATTTTCTCATAATTGTTCTGATGACACTGTTGAGAACTATATTATAATTTTATTAAATGATAAAATTATGTCTTTATTTGATTAATTCTGTTATTTGTTGGATAGTTATAAAAACATGTTCTCTTTCTACTTGCAGGTTGTGTTCTTATTGCAATTTCAATACACCTGCCAATGTCAATGAACTTTTTGCTCTAACTGTTTCTTTTTTTGTAATTGAGTGATAACTTGCTTAGCTTTGAATATTCGGTAGAAATGTTCCTGACATGCTGTTTAGAACCAAACAGTTGTATAATTTAGCTATAGGCATACCATCTGTGGCGAACTAAGAGATTTACCCTATAGATGTGGACAGCTGTATAATTTTGATACAGGCATACTATTTTGGACACATTACACGAACTAATAGATTTACCCTATAGATGTGGATAGCTGTATAATTTTGGTACGGGCATACTATTTTGGACACATTACACTACGTATGAGTGCAGCAAAGTGCACTATTATTCTGTAGTGATTGTAGATTAGTTCCTTTTTTTGTAGTTAATTTGTTGGGAATTTAATTAAGAAGTTTGTTAGGATTAACTGACTAAGACATTGATTTTCTACAATAGCATATGAGAAGTCTTACCAATGAGAATACAATGAAACAATTGTAACTAACAGGACAAAAGAAGAATTTATGAGTTGTACCATGGGAAAGCTCAAAAGCTTAGAAGATATAATACATCCTCATGGGCAGGAATGGAGAAGCAGTTTTCAATTGCTTGTGAAATTCTGTTATAAGTAACACGCAGCAGATCAATTTACAAATGATATGACATGCTTCTCTTATAAATGATTCTATATGCTTCTTCTCAATTGTGCAAAGGAAGTCAAATATTATGTTTTCTCTCTCTCGACTTCTTTTTTCTAGCAGGATTTTGAGTAGGACAGGGTGCCATTTAACTGTAATTGATATTTTTAAGGTAAGGAGGGATGCCCCCTTCCAAGTAATTTTTCAATATAATAGACTCCTAGGAAATGTGCTCCAAGCCTTTTACCACTGTTAAACAAATTTAAATTTGAACCAATGTAACCCAACCTGTCCCTAACCCAATCCAACCCAATTTCAGGGCAATTGGAGTTTGAGTTGGATTGGACTGAAGAAAATTCAACCAGAGGTAGGGTTGGGTTGGGTTAGGCTTTGGCATCCATCCTGCCCAAGTCGCAGACCTATAAGAACCTGACATTACTACTATTGAATGACATTGTAATATACCTTTCTTTGTTGATTAATCATATGACATATGATATCTTTAGATTTTTTTAGTGCACTTTGATCCACCAGTTGTAATTGTTGGTACATCCTTGTCTACTAGATCTAAGATTTATTTTAATAACCTTTTTTTTGTCAACTACTAAACACATACGCTTATAAATGAATTTTAAATTCCAGGTTATGTGATTTATTTGGTAAAAAAGCATGTTAGTGCATTCAACACACATAGAAACCCATGCCTAAAGTAGTTAATGCTCATATTTCTCGCAAAACCAAAGCACTAATAGAAGAAAACATAATTAAGAAAATCAAAACCGGATTTGGAGGCCAAAAAGCCCCCTATTAAGGGTGTACTAGCTGTAATGATGTATACTGCTCGGTTCATTTTGTTGGAATGGTCCTTAGTACCAAGCATACGGTACCAGGCCCCGCATAGAGTGCCCATGGTTCTCAATAATTCAAATCTTGATTTTATATTGTATATTTGCACATATAAACAAGCAGACATACATATATGTAGGAATGGACGTTTCTCTTATTAGGAGTTTGTTAGGATTTTTTTTTAAAATAAAGGAAAGGATAAAAGATCTGTCAAGATCTGTTCTGTTCCACTAAAATAGGATTAGGTAGCAGATTTATTTCCTGATTTTATGCACTAAATATTGTTATTTTTATTCTCTAATTCCATGTATTATATAAGCTTTGGCTTCTATCAATAAAAGCAGTGTGATTTTATTCCCAAAACTCACATGGTATCAGAGCGACTGCTCTTAAAAATTTTCTTCCATGGAAAAAAACGCTGGTGCTAAAGGCATAACCTTTGGATTTGGATTAACATATGAATCAGAGGTAACTTCTGCAAGTGCTCCTGCTGTGACCAGCCTTGATGTCTCCTCAAGTTCCATGCAGATTACCGTCCACCACTTGAATGGGTGAAATTTTTTTGGAGTGCTCTCAATCTGTAAAGCTTGCAATCGATGGACGAGGTAAGCTAGGGTATTTGACAGGAGAGACAAAGCAGCCTGCAGATGATGATTCAGGATTCAAGACATGGAGATCCAAGAATTCCTTGGTGATGGCGTGGCTACTCAACTCCACGGAACTCTCGATTGCTAAGCCGCACATGTTCATGAAGACGACTAAGGAAGTATGGGAATCAGTGAGAGAAACCTATTCTGACTTAGAAAATTCTTCTCAAATTTTTGAATTAAAAACAAAATTGTGGCAATTGAAGCAAGGTGAACGAGATTTAACAGCCTACTACAATGAGATGGTGGCTTTATGGCAGGAGTTGGATCAGTATTATGATGATGTATGGGAGAGCAAGAATGATTTTGTACGATATAAGAAACGAGAAGAGAATGATCGTGTATATATGTTCCTAGCGAGAGTCAATCGAAACCTAGATGAAGTCAAGGGTCGGATACTTGGCAGAAAGCCTCCTCCTTTAATCAGAGAAGCGTTCTCCGAGATTCGGCAAGAGGAGAGCAGGAAGAAGGTAATGAACGGATGTGCACACAGATCACGGGACAGACAGCTCCGCGCTTGTGTCACGGAATGCAGATCTTAATAGAGATCGGACTGGTGGAGATCGAAATAAAGAAACCTTGGTGTGATCACTGCAAAATGTTTTGGCGCACACACGAGAAAACTGCTGGAAAATCCATGGTAAGCCACCAGGTTGGAAGAAACGCCCTGAGAAAGCCCTCCAAACCATAGCCGAGAATTCACAAGAGGCACAAGCCAAATCTTGACAGCTTCCATTCACAAATGACCAAATAGATCAGCTTGTAAAGTTGCTCCAGACCTCCCCTAACCTGAGTTCTACTAGTTCCTCTTGTTCTTTTGCACAAAATGGTAAACACCCTATTATTTCTTTTACTTGTTCTGAATCTGATTGCACTTGATCATAGATTCGGTGCAACCGATCATATGACAAGATCTTCTAGTTTTTTCTTTTCGTATAAGCCTTGTGCAGGGAATAGAAAGGTGAAAATAGCTGATGGATCTCTTTCACCAATTGCGGGAATTCGCGATGTTAAATTGTCATCTTCCCTAATCCTATCAAATGTTCTACATGTTCCAAAATTGTCAGGTAATCTTCATATCCATCAGCAAACTAACTCAGGATCTAAATTGTCATGCTAAGTTTTTTCATTCTCATTGTGAATTTCAGGATCCGGTCTTGGGGAAGATGATTGGCAATGCTAGAGAGTGCGGAGGACTTTACATTCTAAATGAGGGAAACGACTCGAGTAAAGTTGTTCAAGGAAATTCCTGTTTGAAGACTACCTTCGTTGATAAAGACAATGAGATTTATTTGTGGCATTTTAGGTTAGGACATCCTACTTTCTTGTATATGCAACATTTGTTTCCAAAGTTGTTCAAAAATAAAAATCCTTCGAAATTTCAATGTGAAATTTGTGCTTTGGAAAAACATCATAGATCTTCCTATCCTCCTCGATTCTACCAAACAAGTAAGCCTTTCTCTTTAATACATAGTGATATATGGGGGCCATCTAGAGTCACAAGTTGTTCAGGAAAAAGATGGTTTGTCACTTTGATAGATGGATCACACACGGACATATTGAGTTTATTTGTTGAAAGAAAAATCTGAGGTTGAGATAGTGTTTAAGAATTTTTATCAAATGGTCCAAACGCAATTCCAATCAAACATTCAGGTTGTAAGAAGTGATAATGGCAGATAGTATTTTAAAGGAATACTGGGTTAGTTTTTCAAAGAAAAAGGAATCATCCAACAAAGTTCATGCAATGATACACCTCAACAAAACGGTGTGGCTGAGAAAAAATAAGCATATACTAAAGGTCACACGTGCATTATATTTTCAAACAATGTTCCAAAATACTTGTGGGGAGAAGCAGTTTTGACGGTGATATATTTGATGAACGGAATGCCCTCTAAGGTTTTACAATTCAAAACCCCTCTTAGTCTCCTCCAGCAAGTTTTTTAGAATCTAGGTTATTCTCCTCCTCACTTCCTTTGAGAGTATTTGGGTGTACGGTTTATACTAGAAATGCGGATAGAAACTTAAGCAAATTAGATCCTAAAGCTAAGAGGTGTGTCTTTGTTGGGTATACCTCTAATCAAAAGGGTTACAAGTGTTTTGATCTCGTAGCAAGAAAACTCTACACCACAATGGATGTATTTATTATCTTTTGAAAATAGGCCTTTTTTTCGAACTCGTCTTCAATGGGAGATAAGGAATGAAGATTCGACAGAAACAGGGGTTTTTTCGGACTTAGGCTCGAATTTTGAAGATTTGGCTAAGAAAAAAATTCAGGATCTGATCTTGATTCTCTTTCCAATGAGTGATCCTCTCTACGAAACTAGGGATTTTTTAAACCAACCAACTACTGAGAAAATTATAGAACAAGCAGATAGGACTCTTTTAAACTTAATTCCTGATAATGAGGAGATACATACATCAACAAAATCATCATGATGTTATTCCTAATAATGAGAAGATATATACAGATCATCAAAATCATCAAGATATTACCGAAATAAAATGCATGAAAGAGAAACAGGACCTACTAATACAGATGAGTCTCATAAGTCCATTTTTAATGAAAATAGTAATCAAAAAGGAAAGTCCTTTGAACAAGTTTACAAGAGAAGATTCCCAAATCGAGAAGTGGAGACCAATGTATCTCAGCATGACCATGAATCCAACCTAGAGCCGACTTTTGATGGTAAGAATTCTAGCCTTCCTATAGCTCTTCGAAAAGAAAAAAGATCTTGTGTCAAATATCCTTTGTCTAATTCTTTATCCTACTCGAGTCTCTCTCCTCTTTTTTCAACCTTTATAGCAAATGTGCCATCTATCCCAATTCCTAGAAATATATAGGAGGCTCTAGGAAGTCCAGAGTGGAAGAAAGCTGTCTACGAAGAGATTAATGCCCTTGAGAAGAATCGGACTTGGACAATGGAAGAGCTGCCAAGGAGAAAACCAACTGTTGGCTGTAAGTGGGTTTTTACAACTAAATTCAAGGATGATGGGACACTAGAAAGGTACAAAGCACAATTGGTGGCTAAAGGATTTATTCAAACCTATGGGATTGACTATGCGGAGACTTTTGCACTTGTCGCCAAGTTAAATAGAGTGTGGATTTTACTCTCCATTGCAGTAAACTTGGATTGGCCACAATGGCAACTCGATGTGAAGAATGCATTTCTGAACGAAGATTTGGAAGAGGAGGTATTCATGGATCCTCCACCGGGTTTTGAAGATACGTTTAGTACGAAGGTGTGCAGGTTGAAGAAATTACTCTATGGACTTAAACAATCCCCGTGGCGTGGTTTAATAGGTTCACTAAGTTTGTGATAAAGCAGGGGTATAACCAAGGTCAGTCCAACCATACGATGTTCATGAAATTTCAGGTTCAAGGAAGGTAGCCGTCTTTGATTGTTTAAGTGGATGATATAATCCTCACAGTTGATTTGATGGAGATGGAACAATTGAAGAAGAAGCTCTCAGAAGAGTTTGAAATCAAGGATTTCGGGGGACTTCGATACTTTCTTGGGATGGAATTTGCAAGATCTAAAAGGGGCCTGATTGTTTCACAGCGCAATACATTCTTGATCTCCTAAAAGAAACAGGCATGAGTGGTTGTAAGCCCGCAGATACACCCATTGATGCAAAACAGAAACTCGGAGAAGTCAAGAACAGAACTCCTGTAGATATATCTCAATATCAAATTGTTGGGAGATTAATTTACTTGTCACACGCAATCAAATATTGCATTTGCAGTAAGTATGATAAGTCAGGTTATGCATGCACCGTCTAAAGAACATCTCGATGCAGCTCACAGGATATTGAGGAATTTGAAAAGCTGTCCTAGAATACTCTTTAAGAAAAACAACGATAGGAGTGTTGAAGTCTACACTGACGCAAATTGGGCAGGATCTGTAACCTGACAGAAAGTCAACATCAGGTTATTGTACTTTTGTATGAGGCAACCTTATGACATGGAGAAGCAAAAAGCAGAGTGTGGTGGCTCGTAGTAGTGCAGAAGCAGAGTTCAGATCGATGGCTAATGGAATTTATGAAGTTTTTTGGGTGCAATGAGTCCTAAAGGAGTTAGAGAATGAGGTCAGTATGCCGATAGGCTGTATGTGACAACAAGGCCGCGATCAACATAGCACACAACCCAGTTCAACATGACCAAACCAAACATATTGAAGTCAAAAGACATTTCATCAAGGAGAAGCTGGAGAGTGGAACTATTTACACACTGTTTGTTTCCTCTTCAGAGCAAACAGCAGATGTCTTCACTAAGGGACTGTTCAAGCCAATGTTTGAGACCCTTGTGAGCAAGTTGGGCATACTAGATATTTATGCACCAACTTGAGGGAGAGTGTAGGAATGGACGTTTCTCTTATTAGGGGTTTGTTAGGATTTTTTTAAAAAATAAAGGAAAGGATAAAAGATCTGTTAAGATCTGTTCTGTTCCACTAAAATAGGGTTAGGTAGCAGATTTATTTCCTGATTTTATGCACTAAATATTGCTAGTTTTTATTCTCTAAATCCATGTATTAGATAAGCTTTGGCTTCTATCAATAAAAACAGTGTGATTTTATTCCCAAAAGTCACAATATATAATCAATATGAATATTTAAATAGATATATCCAAATATTCTGTCTTTTCCATGTTTGTATCATAGGCATTTACATCTGACAAACTAAGGGCCACATATGTATCTTGAGCTCTAATTTTCACCTATGTAGACATCCAGGTATCTAGGTTAATGGCATTATTAATAATGCATCTAGCAACAAAGAACAACAAATATCATTGTTTAGAAAGTAAATTAGTAATCAACAAAATCAAAATATTAAACATTTCAATGCACTACAAACAACATGAAACATACAGGCAGTCTGCATTAGCTATATAGCAATATTGTATGATATGGCAAATTGTAGAAAACTTTTAAATTTGATGGGTGCTTTCAAGAGAGCATCAAACTTAGTGAGATATTGCTGTACAGATTATGTATGTCAGAAGCTGCCAACATTTGCAAGTTCACAAACATGTGCTAAAAAGTAGTGAATTTAATTTCAAAATGTGACAGAAACTCTGCAGCTTGCTTGTGTTACCAGCACATCTTTATATGACCAGATTAAACTACTTATTTTTAAAGCATAGAAAAACCAGAAAATTTTGGCATGCTTGCTGTGTTTGATAATAAGTTATCAAAACCATGGGATCTCTATAAACAGTTCCAGATACTAAATACGACATCATATAATTCAATTTCCTTGTTTTCCTTTAAGATTGATATGAAGGCGACAAGAAATATTAGTTACTGAAGTAGTTCAAGGACTGCTTTTAGATTTTCTGAACAGCCAATCAGTGGAAGCATTAAAGTACCTAGTTTGTTAGGCTAAACTTTATATTCATGGATATGCATCCATTTTGTAGATGACCACTTATTCCCCTTAAGTACAGGGCATCCACCTGCAAGAAAAATATACAACAATATATTACAATATTTCCTGACAACTTGACTGTATGGTTGATGAACAAGGATTTCAACAGTCAAGGAGAACAATATCATGAGATAAAAACAGCTATAACAGTAAACCCACAGTTAAATTTTCTGAAGACAACAGGTGAAGTTCTAAAAGGGAGGGTTTTCTAAGTGGCCAACCAACACACACTCACCATGCAAACTTGATGGATCAAGAGTGGCATCAGGCCTCATGCTCCAGAAGAGTAATGCATCTCCCATTTTTGCTTTGACGGAAAGGCCCTTCTTCCCACACTCTGATAGCTCATTATACCATGGTAAAGAACTGCTGTTTCCTCTGGCAGAAGGAAACACTGTCTCGCCACCTTCCTCAACGTCCGAACTGAACAACAGCAGAAATCAAGAGCAAAGAGAAAATTGTCAAAAGTTGTTTCAATACAGACCAATGTTGAGCTGATCACTGTGCCAGCAAATTCAATAGATGAAGTAGGATACATACAGATACATGAGAACTGTAGCTATACGCTGGCCCCCATTTCTAGTATTGAATTCATCAAGAAAGTAATCGAAGTGAGGTTCATATTTTTGTCCAACTTCATAATGGAGAATCTGAAGACCCTCACCATGCTCTGTGCAGAAACAAAGTGAGCTTTTGGATATGAAAGTGATGAATATAGAATAAATGTAAGTGAATGATGCAGCTAATGGGGAAACTTAGGAGCAGAGATACCAGAAGTAAAATTTTAGCAAGAAAAATCAAGATAGTACCCAACTGAACAGCCTTGCTTGATAATTGTATTCATTCATGCCATGTACCAGTAATCTGGGATTTTAGGACACAATATACAAACCAAAATTATAACAATAGTCATCATGTGTCCTCAATGACATAAATTAAGTACTTCTTGATGGGTAATCACCAAAAAAAAAAATCTAATTGGCAAGCTCAAACAGCAGTATTGCTATAAATTGAGAACACACATGCACTGTTGAAGTTGCCTTCCGAGTGATTCTCAAATTGATTGTGCCATTTATTTTTGAAGCACATCTTACTTACATGTAATCAATATATTAACTCACCATCAACTCTTTTAGAGTAATCAATTGAGCTATGAAGGTCTTCAAACATAAAGCTCTCATGATTTTGAGCGAGTCTTTTAAGTCAATGGCATAAATTTCATTTTGTTTAGAAATATAGCTTTTAATATTCTCACTCAAGTTTGATGTACCTTATTCAGAAAGAAATTATTTGTTATCTCTGGTCATATTAGATTGATGTGGAGATCAAGTAAAACCCTTAAATACTCCTTTTATCCATACGTCCAGATTTTCCCACCCCATTTTGGAACAATTTGAAGTTTGATGTAATCTAGGGTGAAGATGAATAATCGTAAGTAGCGAGGGCCATATGCAAGCAATGGCATGCAAATTCAGTGTTTTTAAAGGATTTAATGGATGTCCTCCCTGATTTGGAGCCAGGGCATGCTTCATTTAAACATCTTCTAAGAATTCTTGGATGCAAATTAGAAATTAGAGGAAGGAATTAGAATTGAGAAGCAATAAAATAGGGCCAATGGGCTTTCTACAGCTTTCTTGTTTTCTTGTATAAACTTCTGTAACCGAATGGAGATTTTTAGGAATCTCTGTAAAAACAGGTAAAAGGAACGTGGAATCAGGTTGCCATGAGCTGCTTAATGAATCTAGGGCTTCGAGAAGCTTTATTTAGTTAACTAGGATAGCCTTATAATCCGGTCTTGAAAATCAGATACATACATACATGCACACACACATACATAGTAAAAGTAAAAGAAAAGTAAGGAGGTAAGAATCAACAGAAACAAACATCAGAGGAAAAGGTAGAGGAGGGTTTGAGAGCAGAAATAGCCAAACCTTTGATTCTTTTTATTTCTGAATCCAAAGCAACTTTAATGATTCTTCAAATTTCATCACTCGACCTAGACCCTATTTTAAAGAGACTAAAACAATTGGAAAGCAATATTCCCCCAATCCAAGAAGGACTCTCGTAATACCTACTACCATCCTAGGACAGTCTACCATGATAGATCAAAGAGAGGACTTATAAGTTATAATCAACTTGTAACTCCACTGCATGAAAAACTTTCCCAAGGAAAATATATAATAAAAGGAATTAATAAGAGGCAGCTATATCAGGTCCAATAACTCCGCCAAGGCCGGTCCCAAGCCCGGTTAAAGGAGAAGGGTTGCGTTAGGTAGCTGACAGCCACGTAAAACTCCGTCAAATCCTTTAAAACATGAATCTACTAAATCAAACTATGAGATGGGCTAGGACATCCCCATGTCGACTTAGTCCTGAATAGAGGAGAGTGGAGGAAGCAATTCACGTAGCCGACCCCATGTAGTTGGGAAAAGGCTTAGATGAGTTGAGTTGAGTTGAGAGCTATATCAGGTCCAATATTTGAACACCACTAAAATATCTCCTAATTCAGCACCGGAATTCTCCACCAGTGAGAAATATGAGCCATCATATGAAGATCACTTCTTCATTGCATGATAAACTAGTGCTGAAGCTTACCTGATAGCCCTATGTTTCGATCAAGCTTATTTGCCATTTGCCATCTCGGAAGCGCTTGCACTTGCAACCAACCTTGGTTCCTAGAAGTAGGTTTGATGCAGGGATAAGGAAGGAGGTCTTTTCAAAAATTTAACTAGAAACTGTCAGCAACCAAGTGCAGAGACAAGTTCCCGAGGAGATTTGGAAATAAGGTGTGCCACCCTAAATGGAAGAATCATGCTAATAAGGATGCACTGCCCTTTTTGGCCATTGTGACCACTTTTAGGCTTCAAAATCCTCCATTGTTAGAAATTTGCATTAGAGTAGACAGTAATAAAGGACTACAGGTTTGATAATTGCTATCTTAAAATTTGGTGGGAAATTCTACTTGCTTTTGACATAACTACATTCATAACTTTCCAAGGCCATCACTTGAAATCAAGAGTCTGGTCAAATTGTAAATAAATTTACGGGGCCTTAGTGGAACACGTCTAGTAGATGTTAGGTGCAAGAAACGTAGTCATTTTGATCAAATAATCATGGCCTTAGAAAATAGTGATTGGATAGGAGTAAATGTCATTAATATCACTTTTCTCATCCTACATTTGGTTTAAAAGGTAGAATAAGTTTATTTGAACCAAGTCAAGGTTTCCTAAACCTAGATAATGTAAGGCCATCCCCAAGAAAGTAGAAAACAATTAAGGAAACTTTTATTCGCGATCCTTCTCTATCTTCTTCTTCCTTATATCAAGTATTTACTTTAGGGACTATGCTTCTAAAGTAATAATGCTCCCAATATAAATATTATGCACAAAAATTAATTTCAGATATTTAACCGTTGTAGAACCAATTCCCACATTGATTCCTATTTACAATAGCATCCCCATTATTATGAATGTTGCTATGAAACATGGATATGGATATGAGATTGGTAAATCTTGAAACTATAGAATACAATATAGTTTGGATATATCAAGAATACTGTACTCCAAAGAAAAATCCTTGTAGTATGAGATCATCTTCTCAGCAACAGGATGCTCTTGAGGATGAGTTAAGAGTACTTGGGGTTGTGTGATGATGATTTTTCTTGGAGCAATGCTGGCTAACTATTTAGAAACTAGGGATGGAATCTCGTTTGTTCTTCTTCTTTTTCTTCTAATTTTTAAACTAAATTTTAAATATAGAAAGAGGATCTTTTGTATATACTTTACATTCTGTTTGGTATTGTTGCAGTTTTTAGTTATCAGTTTCTCCTTAAAAATATGGAAATCAAGATAATGATGGCAACTCAGTTTTTTGTTTTTACTTTTTAAAATTTTTTGAGGAATTGTGGAAGTTCAAAAATTTTGTAAAAGCTGAAATCCAAATTTGTTCTTAACCATCACCATCTCTTTTGTCCTCATCGTTGCCACCACCCTCACCTCTGCCCACTGGCGACCATTACCACCACCATCGCCATCTCTATAGTTTTCAATTACCTCAGTCCCCACTTCCATGCTTCCAGGTTCTCCTCCCTCACCTCAATATGTACTAAATAGATGATTCCCAAAGAACCTCAATTGAAATCCCACCTTCTTACAAAGTTATATGTATTTGGATTTTAAAATTATCACAAAATGGAAGGATTTAATTAATTAAATTTAATGGTTGTGATTTCTCATTGACAGAAACTATTGGTATTTCAATATGAAGGATTGATGAATAGTATGTGGATTCAAAAGAACATAAAATATTGAATGATGAAATTCTGATTAAATAAGTTTTTTGTGAACCAGAGATTGCCCCAATGGTTACATCCCTTTATTTGTCAATCAAAGGTTCTGGGTTGAATGTTGATCTCCAAGAATTCGAGGCTAGACAATTATAATGTGGAAAGACCCTCCCTACTCTAAGAAAAATAAATTGTTATTAATCAATTTTTATATTCTGGTCATTAGGAAAAATAATAACTCCATCAACAATAAAAGAAAAAAGATGTTTTTAAAAAATAGTGTTTATGATAATATATAATTATTTTAAGATTGGTTGGGTGTCATGTTTCATGCGGGAGTGAGAATGAGATCATGCAAGTGATGCATGACCATTCATAGGATGGTCCTCAAGGCATGGGAGGACCTAAAGGCAAAAAGGTTCTTTAGGTTCACTTTTACATAGTTTGTTTTCAGAAAACAAGACAAAAAGAGTGAAAGCTATAAATCACGAAGTAGTAAAGGATGAATTAAAACCTGCCCTACACTTGAAGATTCCTGTGAATACTAGAAATCGTAATATAAATCATTCTTGGTAATCCAAAACAGGCCCGTGTTAATTTACAGAATTCAAGATGCATGTTTTAATGGCATTGAAAACTTAAGTGATAAAATCTAAGTTGATGGCCATAGTCACAACTATATATATGCATTACCAAAGGAACCCAAATCATGCTGAATCAGAGAAGTAGATTGTGTAGCATAGATTCAAGTAAACATGCTTAAGAGCTTCAAATTATTCAACATAGATCAATGTAACAATGTATTTCCTACAAACATGATATTGGTCCATGTTAGAAAATAGATATTCGGTGATTCAAGTCTCAATGGAACAGGAGACATCTCGTCCCAAAGAAATTCGGAGACCGATCTCAATTATTCCGTCCCATCCTATTTCGGTCATAATATATTACAGTATTAATTTTAAATAAATTTAATTTATTATAAAGGTATAACTTTTAAAGTTCAAATATGTTTAAAAATTTAAAAAAAAAACACTAAAGCTTTATAAATAATTTTTAAAAAAATTCCCATGCAACTAATGAGATTTCTGACCGAATTAGGGATCAAGATAGGACAAAACACAAAGTGTCTTGTTCTGTAAAAAAATTGGGGCACCTCTGTCTCACAAGATTTAAAATCTTACAAATATTATATCTCATCCAATTATATATTGTGATATTAATTCACCAGATAAATTTTAAATAGTCAACCATCACGCATGTTGGAAATCAAGCCTATCAAGATGTCCATAATTTTGTCAACAAAAATTATAGATTATGAGTCTATCTTGCACCATCTTATACACCCAAATATGAACACTTTACGACCACTTTATGATTAATCATTTATTGTAATCTATTTAAATTATTGCATGAATCATGGTATGAAATAAAATCACCTAGGCAAGTTCTGGAGGTCAGCAAAAAATTCTTCCTTCAAACACTAAATCAATCTTTTGGCTTCTCATGGATCATGGTAGTGAAATTCAAAATATGCAAAGGACATGCATCCAAAGTTCTATGAGAGGAAATAACAAATCAAGTTTAACAACTGTATTAAGAAAAGAGACTTATTTTCAACTATTTAACTTCCAGTCCTCAGATTTCAAATTTCTCATAAAAAAATCAAAAAAAACATTGTATATATGCTCCTACAAGCTTTCATAGTCCAGTTCACTGATTGCACCTTATTTTCATACTTTCAAAATCAATTCACAAGACAGTTTACATATTCTCTTGTGTTTTCTTCTTTTTATTTTCACTATTTCACAGCTATTACCTTGCCTTATTTCCCAAAATAGTGGAATTAATTATTTTCAGATATGAATGTAAAATCAAAAATGATGTTTATCCAATTAATTCTTGCTTCAGATAGGCTTTTGTATTTTGAAATTTAAGGGATGAATTACAACTAGTCCAAAAGAAATGAAAGTCAACCTTTAACAGAGATTTCCAGATAACTGGACATTGTTACCTACAAGGCTACAACTATATGCATCTTTTAATATTGTTGACAGGTGGCACCACACAGAATGGTCACTAAGTTAAAAGGAAGATCTTTTTGATGTAATCAGCCATGGAACCTCATGCCTGATCAAAAGTACCACATGATCAGTAATCTCATATTTTCCATAAAGCATCTCAGCAAATATGCTTAATAGTATATGCCATAGAACATCTGATTGGGTTTGTGCATGCTTGTTGGCTTTGTCAGGCACAAGGTGATTGAAGAACACAGCATCAAGTAAAATGATAACCACCATGTATAAGCCACTAAATGCAGATTAGTTAACAGGAAAAATAACCAAATCACATACCTACAGGTATGAAGGTGAAATCTGCTATTCTTTTCTCAATGTTACGGATTATTTTGTCCTGTCCTCTTAATAAAAACATGCCTGAGCTTGTCCGAACCCTTCATAAAATATATTATAATGAGAAATATTTTATAAGATAGCATTTTCCCAAAAGTAGGGATCAGTGATACACAAACCTGCTATCTTTACTCCGACCGGTCACACTATCGACGACCGTGGACTTCTCCATACGAGGCTTTGCCAGTTCAATTAGGTATTCACATTCCTCTTTAGACTGACAGACACAGTAGAAGCAGTATTTGTGACTTCAAGTGCATAGAAATCATAAATCATAGTAAACTAAAAATATAACTCTGATTAAGAAATTTGTCACAAGTCAACCATGTCAGAAATAACATTTTATTCTTTTTTACAAATCTAACCAAAATCAAAAAACAGAATTTGTGTCAAAAAAATACATAGAACAATAATTGTGACAGAAAAGAAGTCAAAACTGAAAAAAAAGAAATGGAAAATTTAACTGAAAAAATTGATCACTATGCATGTGTATCCTTAAACTAGTCTATAATCAGAATATATGGGAATATATATTGTTATATCTGTTAGATATTACATGTACTTCCTAATTACCTTGATTGTATTAGGACACAGCCTCAAGATTATGGCCAAATTTGTCCAATCATTTCCACATTCTTTTTAATTTGCGATATGATTCAAGTTTTAGCTGGGGAAGCAAAAACAGATTACCATGAGTCAAATTTAGTCAACTTGTTTGATTACCACAAGTAAGTTGGTTGTTGAATGCAAATGGAAGGCAGTAAAGAGCAATCTGCTGCAATGCTAAGTTAGTCGATGGTTCAGTCACTGTAGAGTTATAGAATGAGAACTGGCCCAAGCACAAGCCATATGTGTGCTACGGGAAAACAAGAACTTCTAATGTTCACCAAAGCGTGGAAAATGGTTACAGAATGCACTCACTAGTTTTTGTTAGATGTAGGGCGGATTCTAGGGAGCTTTCTAAATGATTTTTATTTTGCATTGAGGGGTTGCACATAGATCGGAGGAAATTCATAGGATAGTCGAGATGGTTCTTGAAATTTGGATGCTTGCCACTTTGTTTTCTCCTAGCCCTACTCTGAACTCCAGAAAAAGGGAATTTCCCTTTCTTAACAAAGTAAGCAAGGAGAAAACCAAGGTTTTAAGATAAAAAGCTTGTAAGAGTGTTGGAAAAAAGTCAAAAGCAATTAAGTGTCTAGCATAAGGTAGAACAATAGACAAGTGTCAAATAATAGAGAAAGGGTGACTAATGAACATATTTGACTACAAAATGGGCCTGACATTAATTACCAAAAAAGGGCTCTGAAATTAAAAGAATGAACTAGCCTTGTAAAACAAAAGTTGGGTAGTATATGAGAGCACAAACTCCACCTATATTTTGTAAATAATCAATTCTAAGTCCAGATAAAGGAAGAAGGCTGCAGTAGATTGACGGTAAATGTAAAATAGCAGTCACATCCTATGAACATGAATCAATTAAAGAAAATCATTGTGGCATTCTCTACGTGTAACACACCACATCAAACTCTAGGTGTGATGAAAGCTTTGCAAGAGTTAACTAGAGTTCTCATAGTTTAGTAGATGGATATGGATAAAAAAAAGCTATCCGAAAAAATAAGATACTTTTAGCAACTTGAAATATAAAGCCATTGACAACAAAAAAAAAGGAACTAATAAGTATAATGACTAAAAGGAGAACTAGCATAACTTGCCAACAAGAGACTATAAGAGAAAAGCAAAACAAGTTGATGGTTATAAACTTTGATATATAGAAAAAGCCAAAAATAAAAATGGAGAAGGAATTAATGTAGATACGAGTTTAAAAGATGAGATTTTGGACATCAAAGAATAGGAGATAAAATAATCTTGATTAAATTAGTACTAAGAGAGGAGTCTATCGATATTATTAATGCTTATGTTTCTCAAATAGGATTAAATGGCGCTATAAAGTAACGTTTTCAAGAAGACATTGAAAGAATAATGCAAGAGATTCCTAGAGGTAAAAAGCTATTAATTAGAACAGATTTTAATCGACAAGTTGCATGTAAAAATATAATGTAGGTTTAGAAAGGGTGCATGAATGTTATAGTTTTAAAAATAGAAATGAGGAAGGAGAGGTCATTTTAGAGTTTAGGATTAATGCTTTATTGTTGTTGTAGAATATGAGAGCACCATAAGAACATGAAAAAAATATATGGAATGAAGTTCAAGCAAACAGTGGATTCAAAATCATGAAGAAATTACATTCAAATTCCAATTTCTCAAGGAGAAAAAATACCTTAAAGATGGTCCTTTCATGAGGAAACTTGAGGTGATCGGAAGATAATGTGATAAACTAATAGTCACACATGATATGAGGGTCCAATAGAGTGAAGGGAATTTGCAAGCAAAAGTCTGGCAATCAGGTATCCACATTATTGTCTAGGTCTTCAAAGTCTCAAGACTAGATTCTTCGATTTAAGGTCATCTCATGGACGAGGCTTACTGACACTTGGCAACCAACATACCAAATTCTTGATTTTAGAGCCTGTTACACTGCAAGCATTATCATCATTAAAGGATGGCCTAAGAATGAAGTCAAAGAGTAAGCCAGGGGATTAAAACTTCTCAAAGGAGAAACATAACAAAGCTTCTGGGAAACTTACTTTGAAGATGAGGAGGTGCAAGGTCATATAAATAATAGAATAAGTGATGTTATGTCGGAAGGAAAAGCTTGACAACATGGAGAGAAGCTGAAGATTTGGAGGAACTGAATGAGTTAAAAAATGATTCTTTCCTCTGACTATGTAACACGTGGCTTTAAAAAAGCTCAAAAGATTGAGTCATGATATTTAGCAGTATACTCACAAATTGGTAGTTCAAAAGCAACCTATATTGATTTGCATAAATATCAAAAGCTCTCTCTCTCTCTCTCTCTCTCTCTCTCTCTCTCTCTCTCTCTCTCTCACAGACACACGTAAGCATGCTAACCAACCACAAAAGACTTGCAACATAACTAAATCAAGAACTCGTTTTGGTTTTTATCATGATAGCACTAAAAAAGTTTATAGATCTGTGGTAACTAATGAGGATAATCAAATATCAAGTGACGACAAGAAGCCTGCTAATATTCACTAATCAGCCTTACACTTTGGAGTTCGTAATGGAATGAACCCTTCGTTGAAGAATAAATCTCCCAATCAGTGATCGTAGGTGGTCAAGTGAGGCCAGATAGGTTAGAGTTTACAACAATGATACACAACGAGGGAACTCAACAAAAATGTGCGCTGTGAAACCAGGAATCACAAATGCCTAGAAGATTGTCTTAAAACGACTTTGGATGCAAGCAAGATGAAGATTGCTAAGTCAGGTGCACAACCGGTTGAAAGCATTACCAAAGGAGCTCAAAAGCATTGATGCAAGGAACAGGCTGTGGACTTGATCACAATATCCTTAACAGAGAAAGAGATGTTTTCAGAATGATTTAAGAACAGAAAAAAAAAAAAAAAAGATGCGTGGACTATATAGATCATCCCTGTTCATTGTATCAGAATTTTTTTCCGTAAAATAAGGGTTCTAAATGCTAGCATTCTATACCAACAAATAAGAACCTCCAATGCATGCAGTTGAATCTAGGGATTCTGTAGAATCCAAAATATCAAATATCAAATAATGATTTTTAACAAAAAAAAATCAGAAATTAAGCAGGAATTAAACAGCACACGAACAATTAGTCCTAACTAGATCGCTCTCCTGCATCAAACAAACCACATTGCTTCTTAGAACGAACCAGAAGCATAAAAATCGAATCTTTCAACAACTACCAACATAAACACCAGTCAATCTTTACGGAAGTTTCACAAAACAAAAGGATAGCAGGATACGAACCAAGAAATTGTGGTAGACGAAAGCCCTGGGCTCCCAGGAGATCAACTCCGTCCACTGCTCCCCCTCTGCCCCATTCCGTTTCCACTGGAGAAAAAACCCAAGAACAAACGAGAAATCAACAAAGAAAGAACTTTCAGATCCATTAAAACAGCCCGCCAGATCCGATCAATCTCACTTCCAAATGAACAAAGGAACGGAAGAAAACCAAGACAAGAAGTAGAATCCGGAATCCCACGTACGTTTGACGGACGGATCTAAGGGAGACGCGGTCGACCTTGGATTTTGTGGCCTCGGACTTCGGGGCATCGTTGGAATCGACGGGGAGGGAGAAGATCCCGAGGGCAAGGAGCATCAAGAGGACAACCGATAGCATCAGGAGCGCCGCCAGAATCAGCGTGTACGGAGAGGATCTCCGGCCGGAGAGCGCCCGAGCATGCCGCGCGCCCCTCGCCATGGCCGCCGCCACCGCCGCCCCCTGGAGATCGCCGCCGAGGGAAGACGACCGCAGAAGACCCGAAGAACGATCGACGAAATTTGTTTCCCTTCTATTTTTCTATCTTATTTATTTATATTTATGTTTCTTTCACTCGATCGATTGCCGCGTTCCTCGGTGCGTGTGGGATTCGGGGTTGGTTTTATAGAATACATGCAACGGCGAAGGGAGCTCGATTGGTGATTTCGACACGAATCGCGCTCCAGCTGTCGACGGAAATCGCCGTTCGCATTGCAATCTCAGTCAATATGAATGAACTGTCCTTAAACTTAAATATATACAAATAAAAAAATTATATATATATAATTATCAGCTGACCAAGAGGCGCCAGCGCCATCGACCACCTAACGGTGAAGAAGTCATTAATACAACAGTAATAGTGAGGACCCACAATGTTGCTTGGCGAATCAACGACTTTCCCTTAAAGTTGGTAACTGAGTTATTATACGGTAAGTATTTCTCACATCTTAAGAGGGAAAAATCTCTCTCTCTCTCTTCGCCCAGTAATTTACTAAAAATTTTAAAGAAAATTCATCCATATTTTATGATGCCGCCTCGTTAAGAGATTTTTGTTTACTTAATCCACATCTATGTTTATGTTCTAATACCTCTTATTCTTTGTATATCTCTTTAGATATATATTTCCTCTCTTTTATTTATCTCCACCTAACCCTCTTCGTACTTCTATACTTGGAAGGAAAGATACCTTGCTTCTAATGTAATGCATGAATCGCTCCGATTACTAGCCACTGAAAAACTTGTTTCTGAATTTAAATTTTAAAAAAAATCTCATGAAGCTCCACTTTAAAAATCCATAGATCATTTTAAATACAGTTTGAAGATATTAAGTTCAGTCTAAAAGATAAATTGACATAATAGAAAATACAGCATCAAGGGCCTCAGAAAGGCCAGCAAAGGATAATAAGAGATAGCATTATCTTAGAGGCGCTTCAAGACCGTTTGCTCCCATTGCTCAAGATTAAAATTATATTTTTATTTAAATTTTCTATAATAATAAGCTTTGTAGGTGTTTTTTTTTTTCAGATATTCCATTGTTAATTTTCTGTTGTATTAAATAAATCTATTTCAATTTTTTTGATAATTTTTTTTCTATATATAAATAATTAAATAGTATTTTTTGTTAATTAACCTATTTTTTATTTTAAAATTTTTTTAAAATTCACATCAGATTTTTGATTTTAAGTTTTTATATCACACATTTATAAAAAAAATCAGTAGAGCTATTGATTGCTTAGACTTTCTCTTCTCTAAAAAAAAAAAAGAGTAGAAAGAAAAATTTCATTATCTAGCGACAATAGATGGCATGAAATAAAGAGAGAAGAAATAACTCTCAAGAACTTTAGACTAATCTAAGATTTTCTCTTCTAAACGTTATGAAATATAAAACCGCTTCACTAGGTGCTTAACTAATGCTTGTAGATAATTATTTAGTACTTTTCTCATTGGAGAGGGTCTATGCATATTAATTTACATTAGCAACCAAGGATGGGATGTGTTGAAGGGTAAAATTGTCATTACATAAATAAATGCAAGAGGGCTAGGATCAACCCTGACTCCCCGCTAGAGACAAGTCAGCCTCAGTGAATCGGGGCGCCTTAGCCCCTCACCGAGCCAAGGATTCATAAGGCGCTCATTACATCGGCCTCAGCCGAGCCATACCAAGTCGAGAGATCGAGCTATATTGTCTCTCTCGGTCCCGGTCGAGCTATCCGACTGTGCCTCGTCAGCCGAGTCATTATTATACCCCGGCTAGACCTGGGCATTCAAGGACCTCTGCAAAATTCGGTGCGGGAGAGTTTAAATCCGTAAGATTCCAAACAGAAATCATATCTGAGAGTAGCATAGGACCCGCAAGAGTGGCCTAGAGCCCTGGAGCCTATATACCCACCAAATCTCGAAACATCAACCAGCTCTCCCAGCCGTCGATCCTCTAACCAACAAGATGTGAATCTTACTGACCTCATAACAAACCGGATTCAAATCCTAACGACTTTTGGACCCACGATGCCCCCAGGGAATCAGGTAATCCTCTATAAATAGAGTCGTCTGCCGACTCCTCAGGTATGCGCACTTGCTCACTGGCATACTCTCTTTTGCCTTGGCTTTTCCATTTTCCACCATTAGCGCTCTGCTCAGAGCTCTTGAAAGACCATCCTTGGAGGGACTCTTCAGTGAGAGCCTTCTCCTCTTGTTTGTTGTTTGCCGATTCCTGCTGACTTGAGCGTCGGAGGGTCTTCCGCGGAGGACCACCCCCAACACCTTTCGCATGAGGACTGTTTTGTAGGTCCATCCAGGAAGGAGCCCGTCCCAGAGCCCGATCGCGCCCGAATCGAAGGACAGATTTCAACAGCAACAGAATGGTTTTATAAATTTTTTTTCAACAAGTCAGCAACTTAGGTGGTACAATTAACAACATTTGATGATTTATGTAATAAGCCAAAAGATTAAGTATGCAATTACATTTTTAAAAAAAAAGGTGTGCAAAAAGTATCAAAATTATTTTAAAAAAATTTGATACAACACTAAAGATCTCTGTAAAGAAACATTCAAATTATTCTCTATTCATTACAATAATTGATTCCTACCCTATAGTTAGGCTAGTAAAAAGGTACATACTTGAATTTAATTATTTGGTAGTTATTTTCTTACATTAATTATATGTTCTTTTTCTTCTCATACATACATAGTTCTAAATATAATTGAGTGGGTGCTAAAAAAATATCATATATAAAATGGTGAATTACATAAAATCATTCAATATATGGCTTTGTGCTATTCAATCAGTACGACTATTTGATAAAAAATAAGCTATTTTCGCTCACAAAGCCTACACCCATCCAACTTTGGATAAAGTTTATGTAAAATCATAAAATGCTGTCTACTTGCACTAAGAAACACTTTTTTCATGTTTTAATAAATTAGAATTTAGAAAATACATATGAATGAAATATATATTGTGCATATAAATTCTTAATAATAGCATTTGAAAGCTCTACAATAGAAACTATTTCAATTATTAAGTATGTGTTGTAAAAGAAGATGAAAAGAAGTGTGTGTATATAAACAAAATAAAGTCGATAAAAATCCTCAAGCTGAAAACATTTTTTTTAATATCATCTAATCTTAAAATATATTAATTTATATTTTTTGGGTGAGATAATTGAACGGGCAAACCTATAAATTAATAAGAATTTATAAATTATATGGAAGCAAAGAGAATAAGAACATCTTTTTGCTTGACCATATAATTTCTTCTACACATGAATAAGAAGAAATCATTTTTATCACTTTTGTTTGTTTAGTAACCCAGAAGATCTAATAGACCATTTGAAACTATAGAATCGGATTTCCAATCCCATAATTTTAATGATTCCAATATTTGAAATGAAACAAAACTACAAAATTGAAATTCTAAATCCTTAAAAACCATATAATTAAAAATCCTATCAAAAAATTTATGAGAGAGCTGAATTAGAGTTCATGGGACCCATAATAAAATATTTTTTATTCTCCAAAATATTTATCAAACTAAATAATATCTCTTCTAAGCCTTTGATTAAAATATTTTGACTTCTTTTTCTTCTTTTGTCGACCCTTTCTTATCTTTTTCAGACTATTAATCTCAAGCTTATACAATATTGCACTCATTCTTTCATATCTATCAAACTAACAATCTCTACTGAGGTTTCAGATCTCTGATTTTTTTATCTTTATGGCTGATGAAATCATTTTTTTAATTAATATTATCTACTTTTTGTATAAAAAAATGGTTGCACAATCTTATACAATCTTGTCACATATTTACTGTTATCTATGTTTATTATTTTGAATCATTAAGGTTAACTTTTTTATCTTATAAGTTTTTTAAAAATTTATTTTTTCTAATGTTAAGGATAATATAGTAAAATTATTTTATGAATTCCATCTTCATCTTAGTTTCAAACAAAAGAATTAGAGTTTAATTCCATAATTTTATACTTTATTCCAAACGCAAGAATTAAAATTCTAGTTTCAATGAAAATCATTAAAACTATGGAATCTAAATCTTAAATAAATTCTAAAATTAGGCTTTTATTTGAATTTAATGTTTGCAATGTATGAAGTTTTTAGATTTATAGACCGCTCCATTGTTATTCAATTATTTTAAAGTTCTAGTGTAATAAAGCCTTAGATGCATTGTCCGATGCCTTTTGAGTGTTTTTCAACAAGCTCAATAACAATGCTCATATTATAGTTATTGGATCTCCATATTAAAACTATTATTAAAATATATTATGCTTAATGTAGGATTTTTCTTAATAATGTGAACAATGGTTCCTTATATGTTGGTTCATAATTTAGGGGTTCTATTGGTTTAGCATCAAAGAAGATGGTATTAAATTTTAACTTAATTGTTATGTGATAAATTGTTCATTTTATTAATTGATATACAACTAATATCTAAGTATACATCAATTATTATAAATTTATTTGGTTATCTTCAATATTCCAATATATTACCACTTTGAAGAATTTAAAATAAAGAATAACAGTAATAGCCATATTAATTATGCAAAGATAAAAATGACCTAAATAAATATATGAATGTCATAACAAACAGAATGAGTTATGCGACAGAAACTTTTCACATAAATCTAAATACTACATGAAAATAACTAACTCAAGGTGATATTAAACTTTAATCGGATCTTTACATGCTAAATTATTCATCTTATTAATTAATATATAATCAACATGTAAGTACACATCAATTATGATTAACATATTTGGTACCTCCAATATCCCAACATATTCGCACTTTAAAGAATTCAAAATAAAGAATAACAATAATAGTTAACTATGAAGAGATAAAAATGATCTAAATAAATATATGGATGTCACTATAAAAGAATGAGTTAGGCAACAAAAACTTTTGACATAATTCCAAACCCTACATGCAAAATAACCAACTCCATTTTTTGTCATGCTTTTTTGTTCAGGAATTTTTATTTTATACTCCCATTTTTTGTTCAAATACCAATATAATCTCTTTTTTATTGGAAAACTATTAAAATAGTATATGTAAATAAGCATTAAGTAAAATATCATATTAAGATAAGTTTGTTAGCATCATGTAATATATCAAATATTCTAATTTTAAAATAATAGAATTTCTCTTTGCATGATTTTGAAGAGTTTAGATGGTGGGCTAATGGGTTGTTGAGCTAAACATTTAATGACATAATATAATCATCATTTTTCTTACAAACACAGATAGATCTAACCTTTTTATGAATTAGTTTAACTATAATTAATATTAATTAAATATAATTAGCTATAATTATATTTTTATCTAGTGTATTATATCGAATATTACCATGTTAGCCTAAAGGTATCTCTCTTTCTTCTTTAAAAGTTTTTTAAGATTCAATTAAGCAAGATTTGTGAGAATGTATGAATGGATCAACAATGGCACTTGATATACCCAATAATTAGTAAGTGGAAAGAGGGTGGAATTTAAATATGCACAACAATGATTTCTTATCTGCTAGCCATAGTGGATGAGGAGAACCTTTTTCATATTTCACGACTTTAGTTATTTTTTTAGTTTTCTCTCCACTCGAAGGGTTAGTAATCAGAGCCAAATTATAGGGCAGCTAATAGAGGTGATGGATGTTATGGTTAAGCTGGTTGGTCCTAAAGATTGGATCAAATTCAAAAGATGGAGAATGGCAAGATTAATTAGCTTAACGATTAGTCAATTTTAGAAGAATAATTGAAGCAAGAGGAGATCACTCATATGAATGCATATATCAAGTTTCCGAAAGATCATGACGGAAGAGCCAAACAAAATGGGAAATGCCTAAGTAGAATTGTGCTAGAAATGTTATGTCCATTGAGATAATTTAATTATCCTCAAGGCCAGGAACTAAAACATATAGATGAGGTCTACATAGAAATGATGCCACATATGGAGGTTCTTTATAGTGATCTAATTATCTATGAGATATAAGAGCTGACTAGTTTCCAAGCTGTTCTAAAGATTAAATAGTTAGAAGATGACATACATCATGTGGCACAAACCACAACTTTGATTGAGTGAAAGACCATGGAAATTGGCTTGGCGTCCAGAGAGAGTCGGTTTCGTGCGAGTGCATGGACCTACAAGATATGATGAGAGCCAACCAGGTGCACATGAATTCAAGTAAAGATACATGTATTAAAAGTTCAAAACATGTATGATAGAATGACACATGCAAGCTATGCTGATGAGCTTAAGTATGCATGAATTATATCAATTCAAGACTATGATTATCCATGAGATGTGACCAAGCCCAGGTGTAAAATTATTATAGATATATGCTAGAATAGTAGTTGGGGTGCAGGCAAACGTCAACAGATGATAGCAAGCATGCACAGAAGTTGTCGTGTAGGTTCATAAGTGCAAAGACTGAATTAAGTGATAATTGGAAAATATAGTTATTGGATTTTGGTCTCGGTTGGATATTTGACAAAATCTTAGCATAATAATGACAGAGTCAATGTTGATGGGGAGTGTTGAAGTTACTATCAACTTTGGCATATACCCAAGAAAATGGGTTGGCGAGAAGCTACTCGCATAAAATTGCCAGCATTAATTTCACAATGAGTGGATCGTATTTCTAGTTATTATTTATTTTATTATTATCTTAGTTAATTTTTCCTATATTATCCAAACCAAAATAGGTGCTTTGTTTGTAAGCAAGATAGTTGAAGCAAAAGTTAGCTTCCAGGATAAGCTTGAGATTTTTTTTTTTTTCTTTTGTAATAAAAACAAAGAGTCTAGTGCCTCAAATATAGAATATCTCAAGAGTCTACTAAAGCAAGTTAAGTGAACTTTGGTGGGAATGCCAAACTCTAACTACTTTATTTCTTGCATTAAGCAACCTAATTTGCTAAATAGTCAATTACCTAATACTCTTCCCTAAATATGAACACTTTCAATGTTTAGAGTAATTAAATACATAGCTTGCATATCTCCCAAAAAGAAATGATGGCAGTATGTTTGTCTATGAAGCCATGATACCACAGTTGATGAGCCACCTCTAGAATGGGTCTCGAACCTCAATGTCATGGCTTTTTTATTTCACTTCCTTCAAGCCATACCAAGCAATAGCCAATTTAGCAAAAGGCACCATAGATGTAGGCAAAGAAATTGCAAAAGCAAATATAACTTTCCTCGTATGATATAAATTTTGGATACACTAAAAGTTCACATGGAGATGAATCCCATAGATCAAAATCATTGTGCTAAGAGATTAAGGTTGATTGCATCAATTTTTGCCTAAGCAAGGCCTATCTAGCCCCTATCTTGGATCAAAGGTCTTCTGCTAAAAGAACTGCCCATTTTCTTACTTTCCAAATCTACCGCAATGCATAAGTAAAGATAGTCTATTCATCCCTCATTTGTGCATCCAGAGGTCTCTGGAAATGGAATACCCATGCTTGTTACAAAGATTGAAGTTGAGAGAATCTTGTATGTTGGATGATGCCAAATATGGGCAAAACTCTCCAAAACGAAAAGAGATGATCTAGCATTTCATCACCTTGCTCGTACCTTTGCAAAGCGAAGATACAAATGGGATCCAATAAGTAATGATAAATGATATTGAGATCCCATTATGCCAAAATTTTCATAGGAAAAATAGTACTAAATATTGACATTTTAATTTCCATATCTTTAAGCTTCTTATTGCAACTGATAAGCCTCCTCATCCCCAGCACTGCTATAATATATATCTTTGATAGAGATCCTTCATTTGTAGTTTTGACTCCAACATAAAACATCTTCTTAGCCTTCCATTCCAAAGGAATACTTATTCTCTTCAGCTAGCCTTGATGGAAAAATCCTCAAAAAAGAGGCTGATTCCAAACTCCAAAAGACAATATTAATTGATCTACCATGAATATAGATGACAGGCTTCTATGTCATAAGATAAAGGCCTTCGATTTAAAGGAATTGTCAAAAACTAGGATTAGGTTTCAATATGAATAGAATTGCCCTTCTCAAGAGACCATAAGACATGCTTGAATAATGCAGTGGCCAAGGAGCAGAGAGCCTTCCATACAAGTGAAACAGCCTTGGGAGGAATATTATTTAAAATAAGCAACCAATAGTGTCTTTATTTAAATTCAAAGGTGAATAATCTTTATCTTTTATATAATGGGTTTTGTGACCTGCCACTCTAGTTCTTAGTGTATGTACCATTGGAGAGAGATTTTATGAGGAATTCTTAGAAAAGAAGACAGTACTTTTGTTCGACTTGTCTTAAGTCTATTAACAAAATTTATTTGTTTCTCCTCTCTAAATTTATGCTTCTTAATTTTATTTTTCTGAGTCTTTTCTCATATTAGTATTCGCTTGTTTACAGTGATCTTGGATTAGCCGATCTTATTCAGCAAATAATTGAACCCTCTGCATGGTCTTGGATAGTTTGTAGAATTTCTACACTCTTCTCCTCCCTTGCAAATTCTTCTGGGTATCCATTTATCTTTTATTGAAGGATGTGAAATGATCATGCCAAGTATTAGCAAGTATAAATCCCTACAGAACCAACCAACCCCAAATATAACTTGCATTAACCTGTTGCCATACAATTATGCTCAAAATCCTCTTAGAATATAACTTGTTGAAACAGAATTCTTAAATTGTGATTAAAAATTTTAATGGGTCCAACTTTGGACCTGTGTTGGCATTTGCTCGGCGTACCAGCAGAAGTTGCAACCCCTAATCAAAACACACAACTCTAGGCTTCCATCATTTGTCAGTTGGATTTGTATTGATAATTTATATTGGAACAAGTATTTAAACATCAGAGAGTGATGCTTTCCCCTCCCAACAATGAAAAGAGATTGGACTGACGTTTATCAAAAATTCTGAAAAATCAACCAGTGATTTGTGATATCTCGACATCCATACACCACCTGCAATAATATTCGTATAGGTTTTTCCAATCATTTTAGAGAAGCTGAACTCCTAATTAACTAAGCTGCAATCCACAACCTTCCTTGGTCTTAGAAATATCAAATTGTTGAAACGAAAAATTTTGTAGGCCTAAAAATAAAGCCTCATATATTTGGATTTGATCATAACTTTATTTCAAAGACCTTTAAGATTATATCAAGCCTAAAATGACTTATTCTTGAAAGGCGAGGACATGGTGTTTTCTCACAGGGAAAAACTGGAGGCTGAGGTAGCTGATATTTTCAAAAAAAGGTCTTGTATGTGTTTGTGGTTGCATGCATGCATGGGTAGAGGATGGTAAATATGTGGTAAATATGTTATAAATTATATTTACAATGCATGAAGGCTTCTTTCCACATCTATCCTTTATACTCAATGCTGGGTTGCATCTCTCTCTGTCAGGCTATGAGTTATTTATAAAAGAATCCTCTTTTTTTTTTCTTTTTTGGCCCCTTCTTATTTACTAAAACCCTTGGTTCAATATCTCATGGAAAAGAAACAAATTTTCTTCGAGAGCCTGCGTACCCACCAATGACAGTTCAAATCTTGCATGTTTCCAAATGAGATCTTTATATTTTCTGCATTCCTTCGAATCCACAATATCAATCCCAGTTCAGGAGGATATTTATATTTTGTTGCAAAGCAAATCTTAATCTAACCCTTCTAAGTAATTTCACAATGTTACAAACTGCAAATCTATAGTATTGAAACACTACTGCAATTTAAAATTACTCTCCCTGTTATCAGTCTAAAATAATCATACATCATAGTATGTGTTATCATTAATCTGTCGAGCATTTCAGGGAAAACCATCAGATACCATTAATCTATTATGCAACCATTAGCAGTCACTTCAAGTAGTTGAAGCAAAAATTTTTGACACAAGACAAGCATCCCAATCTTTGGTTGTTGGCAACGTTTGACTGCTGCACGGCAATGCAAATTAATAGCTAATTTGTAGTTATAAGAGCATTGCAAAGGCGATTGTGGTTAGCATTTCTATGAGAGAATTTTTATGTACTTCTCCTTTTTCTTAATGAAAACTCAGAATCCTTTTCATACGATAGATGCTACTAAAAAATTATATTAATGATTGTTATTATCATTTAAAAGTTATTTAATATCAATTATCTTTATAAAGTGATAATATGTCACGGGATCTGTTATCATTAATTGTTTTATACTGATGTTTCTAGGATACAGATGATGGTGCTGCCAAGAACAAGAAGACCAGAAGAAAAATTCAAGACAATGCATGATTTTGGTATAAAATCATTTTAACTCTGCTGAATATAAACTTTAGAATTACACTGCTGGGCATCCATAGAGGGAAACAAAAAGGTTTCGAATAACATTTAACACAAAGCTACATCTGCCACAACATATTCATTTGATTCACTTTTCACAGGAACCGAACCACGAAGACTGCACCATCTGGTATCATTATTGTAGCGGTCTGGCCTTGGATACGGAATCCACCTGGAACCGCAAAACAGGAGACAGAAATAATGTAGAAAACATCAAACAAATTAGAATACAGATCTTTGTTAGTCTCCGAGGCTGTGCAGCCAACCCAACGCCATATCCTCAAAGCATCTTTGGCAGAAAGAGATTCCAGGTTGAGCCAAGGTCAATAGAACTGTACAGGATCTCTGCATTCTCTAAGGTACTTTACAAGATTCAATTACTTTGACAACAGCTGAGTGTGTTTCTGGTGATATCATGTTTAGCGTCAGGTGAAATGCCTGGCAAAATAAAGAGGGATCAAAAGATTCGGTTAAAAAATGCAGAGTCAAAAGGCATTTTTACAAGAGCTAAAGAAATTAGAGATTTTTTCTAATTCACTTTAATAACAATAGAAGTACTGACTACAGAGAACAATCGATAAAACCCTAGATACTTTATAAAAATAGGATACCAGTTAAGAAGAAAGCCCCAGCAAAACCAGTAGGAGTTATGAAGAGTTCAGAGGAAAGAAAAGAATGACAAAATATAATAGAAAATCAAAGGAATATGAAGAAAGAAAACAGGATAATCCCATGGAACTCCACCACAGACACCTTGACATTGGATCCAAAAATTGTGAAAGGACGAGCTGTCCATGTACCACACAGGATCATGCTGGGCTCAAGTGAAAAATAACACATGCGAATGAGAATTAGTTTCCCTTCCATCTTCATAGAATATGAGAATGAGATCTGCCAATCCTACAGTATTTCATGCGTAAACATACCACAAATCTTTCCAAAACAGGTACCAAAACTTGCAAGTTGTGATTGGGGAGGCAGCTGGCAATGCTTTCACGCACCCTCGTACTGTTGGCAACAAACTACCAGAAATATTAATGCGATGAAATTACCGAAAAAACAAAAAAGTCATGTATATGTTGAAAAGCTATACAGACCTCTCTGTTGACAGAAAAGCAAGCAGTAAGGCAGCATAAGCCTCAATGATCATCATTTCAGCCTCCCGCTCTCCTTGCAACAAAGAATCTTCGTCATCCTGTTCCATTTTAATCAATGAACCTCTAAAATTGTTTCCGCTAGCAAAATATTGAATGACTAGGCCAAGATCTATGACTTGACAGTCACAACATAATGACCAAGCAATTGAATACTGGACCATATTAAACGAATTATCACATGCAAAAATTGCTGAGCTATGGAGAAACAAATTTGTGCACTTACAACAACTTAAACAATCAGCGGTATGGCTCCATCAACATCTTTGTGTACTTAATAAAAAAAAAGGTGCGAAGATGTTAAAGAAAATGCCTTCTGGCACCTAAGCAGTAGCTCCACCAACTTCTACCTTCAGCGACATCAGCTTCATGGAAGAAATAAGCTGAGTCAACTTGAGTGAAACCAAGTCAAGGTGTCCCAAATTCAGCAGCTGTTGGAATTGGGACACTGAAATATCTTTTTGGGGTTCCCTTTGTTTGGTTTGACAATTGGACCTTTTTAACTTTTTTACTAGAAATGGTTCACTTGTTGGAGTTGATGCTGCCTTGGAAATTGTTGGTCTGAATGTTTATTGGGAAATGTGTTTTTTCTTTATTTGAATGTATTTTTGGGTTGCTTCTCAGCTCTGTAGCTGGTACTAGCTTGTACTTTCCATTATCTCCATGAATGGGACAGGGCTCCCCCTTTTGCCCAAAAAAAATGATTAAAACGAGGGTGACTTTATACAGCAATGCCGGTTTTATAAGAAAAATATTTAATTTGGACAGGCTTTTTCGTACGACTTTTCTTCTCATCAAGTTATTGCTCTGCTGATTGAAACTGTCATTTTATCATGCAAAAAACCGTCACCCATGCCCTTCATCTAGCTTAAGTAAATTTTTGAGGACTAACATCATACACGCAGCAAAACTAACATTTGTGAAATTGTCGGGAATATTGTATGCTAAGAATCCCAATTATATAGGAAACTGTTGTATTACTTACAGCCACTAATTCAAAGCAGTTACCTTCTTTTGATTTTTCATAACTTCTAATCAACCACATTGATAAAACGTACTTAGAACATAAAACCTACATGCCAAAGACGAAATTATGCAGAATAAATGGTATGACGTAGGTGACAGGACATGGTTTCATTCATCAAATGTGTCTACAAGACAAGTCTCTTTTGTAAGTCAGCTCTTCTCTTTTCCCCAAAATAATCCATGTCAAACATTTATACATTATATATGCAGCTGATGAACTTTCTCTAAAAAACTCTACCATAATAAGCTAGTAAGAAACACAATGGCATTCTTTTTAACTCATGCAAACCCAATCATGCATAATATATAAACATCCAAATATATATAACTATAGTCATTAAATCCTCCTCTTTAAAATTTGGACAACCAGAAACCCTGTAGAGTATATATCTCCCGGACAATTACACCACTTTTAAGCAACTTATTAGGAAATCGTGCACGGTCCACAAGCAGTGCAAAAGTGAAGCTGCAGACTTGCAAAGTAAAATGTCATTCATTATCACACATAAAAAACAAAAAAAAGGACAGATATGAGTAGCCTTTTTTTTTTCAATGTTAAATCAATGGTGTGTATTTCTAATCTACGGTGCCACTAAAGAATAGCATCTAATTTATTCCAAGATATAGTCAGCCTTGGAGATAAGACTGGTACAGAAGATGCAACTAAATATTTGTTAATAATTCAGAGCAGACATTGCATATTGAAATATGATTTTGATAAATATTATTCAGGATGCAGTTGTCATGCTTAATAATAGTGACGTAGTGAATATCTATGAACCATTCAGCATGTACTTACACAAAGCAAAGTTTTTTCCTCTCCAGCAGCAATGCCCACTCCTTGATTGGCCAAAAATATGGAACACAATAGTGGTATTACATCTCTGTGAATCTGTCTGCTTTCTGATTTTCCTGGTCGGTTCACTGAAACACGGGCAGAAACAAGGCGCAATCTGCAGCGACCCCTTCAGAAAGTGAGTTGCACACTAACACTGGGCTAATTTACTTGAGTAGTATGCTTATCAGACAAATAGAAAATAAAACAGAAGTTATGAAGAAAAGAAAAGGAAAAAAAGAAAAAGGATGGATAAATCTTGGTAAAATTCAGACAGAGTTACATTAATACAAGATGACCAACTGGTAGTAGAAGATGCATACATCTAAACACCTCATAAAAACATTCTAAAAACAGCATGCTATCATGTGCAGCTTAGAATAATGGTGTCCAACCATAATTAGTATGTGGATGTCTTACTCGTGTGATCCAAGCATGAGAACAAAAGAAGAGTAGTGAGCACCTATTTTCAGTGCATAAAATCTAAGGTGAAAAAGATCATATTCTACTAATATTGTAGATTTCTTAGCTTAATCATGTAATGATCATGTATTTTCTCTATTTGGGCATTATTGGTCGTCAATAAATGCCCTAACCATTATGTTTATGACCCTAATAAGGAATGCAACATTTATTAAATGGCCAGATGACCATAAGAATAAAGTAAGGTTTTTTAGCCTTGTTGGTGATAGTCAATTACATTAGAAAGCCCCAAGGGTGTTAAATTTCGTCAACCAGTCCACTTGTTTTCTCCTTCTATTTGCTTCTTTTTTTCCTTTTTCTTGAGATTAGGATGGATGACCCCCACCTTCTACCCTATACCCGTTCACCCTTTTGAAGAATGACCTTAACTAGAATCGAGCCACCATCCCTAAGTGGCACTGGGAGATATGCCCTGTACCAAGTGCCAAGACAGGACTATCTTGCCATCGTCCTAGCATCTATGTATCCCAAGACATTTCCCATCCTAAGTGTTAAGAAGATGCAGAATGGTAGTGCATCCCATTATATGAAAAAATAAGAATGGTCTCATCCCATAGGATTGAAAACCTTGTTGATACCATCCAAGCAACCACTCCATGGTATAAGATGAGCCCAGGATAAGCAGATCCTTCTTTCATTGGTATAGGATGAATTCTCTTTTTTTCTTCCTAAGAATGGTCTCATCCCATAGGATTGAAAACCTTGTTGATACCATCCAAGCAACCACTCCATGGTATAAGATGAGCCCAGGATAAGCAGATCCTTCTTTCGTTGGTATAGGATGAATTCTCTTTTTTTCTTCCTCTTCCTTAGATAAACAAGGTTGGACAGATATGGCATAGGACGAGCATTCAGGGACATCTTTTTGCTTTTTGCTGTAATCATTTCATGTCTCCCAAGGTTGGACAGATCTTTGCCGTAATACAACTAGATATGATCAAAACACATGAATGAACTATTTATCAAGCATGATATCTCTGTTATCTTTAGGCTGAATCTGTTCTTTCGTCAACAAGATCTGCAGGCTTGTCAGATCTACTGTCCTCCCATCAGTCAGCAAAAATGTCATTTATGACATTCTCCTGATATTGCTCTCATGTATTTTCCATTAATTCCACTAAAAGGGTTGGTGTTGTCTTTGGTTGTCATGGAAGCCAATCATTAATTCCTGATATTGCTTTCAAACCCATGTTTCATGTTCACGTGTGTCTTTGGGTATGGTTACAATTTTGTGTACCAGCTGCTATGTTCTAGAAGAAATTCATGTAGCTGAAGATGCCAGCAAAAGAAAGGTCTTAAATGTGATAGAGGCATGCCTACATAATATACACACTTTGCGAATGTGAAAAATCAGATTATGCTAGTTTTTATTAACAAGGGTTTGAGATAGGAAACCCGACTAGCTTAATAAGGAGCTTTAACCTAAAATTGGTTTAAACCTAAGATCAAGGTTTGCTGATTCGGCATCAAACCTAATCCCAATACCACACTAGTACAATGTCCGCACACCTGGCATGCAGGTAGATTCAATGTACCAAGACTTGGTACATACTGGTACCAAGCCTCGATTTATGGTATGATGTGCCCAATATGAAGCAGTAGACCCTGATAGGCATACCAACCTGCTAGTTTCTTTACAAAATGGGATGCCCTACTATCCCAACCTGTCCCAATGACCATCCTGATAGAGCATCCTGGTAAGCTCATATCTTTCTCCTTCATTTTTTCTTTATTTATTTTCTTTCTTCTTTCCTTTCTTTATTTCCTTTCTTCCTTTTTTTCTCTCTTCCTTTCTCTTTCCCTTTCCTTTTTCCTTCTTTCTTTTTTTGCTTCTTTCCTTCTTTTCTTTCTTTCCTCTTTCTTCTTTTTTTGGTTAGGTGTCAATGTATCACACCCCATCCTGTCCCATTTTCCCATAGAATGGGATAGGACAGCCAAGACGCCTCCCATCCCAGCAGGACTTACAACTTTGGTTGTAGTTAATCTATGCAGCCCTGACTTGGACCTGGCCTCAATATTTGACACCAAAATTTAAGGGCAAAGGAGATGCCTAGAGAAAAATGTAATCCTTGGACCAGGCAATATCATTCTCTGGTATTTTCTCTAATATCTTTAATATACAAGCGACAAGCCTACACCAGAATGGCACAAGATTCTGGTTCAATTGTCCAACAGAATAACAGTTTACCAACCTTCCAAAATTGCCATACATAATATAAGCCGATAGAAGAAATAATGATCAAAAATATTTGATTCGACATGAACCTGTATACAACTCTACTTGTTCTCCATTTGTGGCAACTAAAAGCATATTATCGCAACGCATGACTTTCAGTTCAGCGTATGTCTTTCCCTGAATACTGTTAATAATCTTAGCAAGCTATAGCATATATTCATAACTAAGAAAATAGATTAAATGCCAAATTAGATTTACCAAAGCTAAGAGGATAAAGGTGTCAAAATTAGTAGAACAAAGAGCAAATGGAATGTAATTTTAGTAGAAATGAAAAATAAAAATGGGTCACAATTAAGACTCATTGACAAAGGATAACAACAATTGATCAATTTCTTTATTTGGAAACTTCTATAAAAGTTAATGAAGAGATAGATGAATAAAATACATACATACATACGTACGTACATACATATATATGTATGTATATATATATATATAGTAGAGTGGAGGAAGCAGATTCATGTAGCCGACCCCATGTAGTTGGGAAAAGGCTTAGATGAGTTGAGTTGAGAGTTGTGTGTGTGTGTGTGTGTGTATAATAGGATATTATTAAACTTAAAGCTACCTAGATAAAGTGAAACGGTGCCTCCTAGGGTGTGGTATTGAAGACTTAAGGAAAAAATCTATAAAACAACAATAAAGCCTAAAACATGGTATACCTCATAGTGTTGCACAATAATAAGGGCTCAAGAGAACAAGTTAAGTGTAGTACAAATGAAATGTCAAGATGGATATATGGTAAAACCAGAGAGACCGGATTAAGAAATGGATATATCAAAGGAGCTATAAAATTAATGACAAAATGATGGCAAATTGATTCAGATGGTAAAAGCATATACAATAAGATATGAGAAGACACTGGTTAGGAGAGGTTCTTTAATTTGTATTGGAGGATGCAAGGAAAAAAAAAGAATGAGATCAAGTAAACATTGATGAAGGTTGAAAAAATAAAAGATGGAATAGCATGAAATAACATCAAAGGTGGTCCTAAATAGAAATACTTGGCAAATAAGGATTTACGAAGCCAACCCTAAATAGCTAAGTTAAGGTTAGATGCAAGGCTTCAAATACTACCAAAATGGGATGGTATGAATGGTACTATACCACTGTAGCAAGTTTTTGGTACCAGTACACAGCATGTCAATATGAGCCGCAACCCATACCAGTGTTGGCACCTGATACTATACTGTTCCAGCAAAAGCGGATGCAAGGTCTGGTTCTAATATTTAAAACCTGCTTTGAAGGTTATGGATACAATCTACAGTGGTATATGTTGTCAAGGTGCTTGACTGCTTGCATTATTAGAAGGCTTTAAAAAAAAAAAAAAACTTGTTGTTGATGCACATGTCTGTCAATTGTTGGTCCAGTGCATACTGTACCAACACACCATACAATGGTTTGTGCCAAGATAGTAGCTGGCACCCTTTTTAGAGTACTAGTACAAAGGGCAAATCCTAGCTTTGAAGATAAAGTTGTACACTAGTAGATTAAGGTAAAGTTAGAGGGAAAAATAGAGATATGTTGGAGCTTTAGGACCTGCAGCTAAGTACGCTAGATGTATGGACTATGGTGTAATCTGATCCTTTGACATCGCACTTTTTGCATCATGATATTGTCCTACTCCCAAAGGAATATACAAAATTTCAACAACTACACAACCATTCATTGTATTCAATTGCTACCCAGATGGACCCAGTACTGCCCCAAAATTCAATTGTTGTTAACCTTGGCGCTCATAGATCTACATCAGGGATCATGTCTCTCGAATATCAGATCTAATCATGGTAAGGCAGCCATATTTGAAATATCTAGTTCGGCTTCTATATCCTTTCCTGGTGCTCTGGTTTCTTGTACTAGACCATATTGCCCCATATCAAGCATATCATACTATATCAACAGCAAGCTAATATAAACACTACCAAGTGGCGGCATCATAACTCAACCCATATAAACACTACACCAGAATGAATGGTACCTGGAAACATGCTTGGTACCATGTCACATCTAGGAGTTGGCACAACACATCTTCAATCTTCTTTAAGTCCATTTATTTCTTATATTTATGAACTCCCTTTGAGTTCACTTATATAACAGATTTTTGGATCTTCATAGTTTTCTATGTTATTTTATATATATGGATGAATACTCTCAAGGACTTAGATATACTAGATGAAAGACCACTCTAAGCTTCTGTATATATCTCACTGTTTGCAAGCTAAACCACTTCGATACACAAAAGTTTGTGTCTTTAATATTTCAGTACTTCTTTAGCTTAGGATTATTAATCAAATATCCTAACTCAAGAACTAAACAGACTAATGCAAAGAAAATATCATCACCAGAGAAATTGCATGCCTGTATCTGTTATAAAAATATGTTGCTTAGAAGAAGTCATATGGCCACAATATTTTATATATATGGATGAATACTCTCTAGTGACTTAGATATACAGTATACTAGATGAAAGATTGCTCTAAGCTTCTTTCTATATCTCACTGTTTGCAAGCTAAACCACTTCAATACACATAAAAGTTTGTGTCTTCAATATTTCAGTACTTCTTTAGCTTAGGATTATTAATCAAATATCCTAACTCAAGAACTAAACAGACTAATGCAAAGAAAATATCATCACTCAGAGAAATTGCATGCCTGTATCTGTTATAAAAATATGTTGCTTAGAAGAAGTCATATGACCACATATTCTTCCTAAGGATGATGGTCATTGCTTGCATCGCAATAATTTAAAATGCGGTGCATGCAGCCCTAAAGGCAGGCACATTTGGGGATGTCATCCCTAGACTGCACCATAATGCCTACATGTGGTTAGCGTGTGCAGTTTGCTGCATAGGGACCGAAAGAGTGCTACTTAGTATTTGCAATAGCATATGCAGCTTGTGTCATATCACAAAGCCACATGTAGCCTACTCTTATCTGAGGTCATGGGATTCAAGTTGATAATTAAGTTGGATGGGAATTTAGGAGGGGTTGTTATCAGTATTAACGATGTCAATGCGTTAACTCTGTAATAATATTTAAAAGACAATAACAACAAAAGTGCCTGCATATGTAGCTCGCCTCCATATGCACCATCACAGCCACCTCTTAAAACACCATTAGTTTGTTTATGATAATATTTTTGTCCTTTCAACTAATAATGAGGGAATAAATTCTTTATTAGAAGTATTCTCATGGCAAGAACCTTGATAAAAATTAAAGAATCAATGTCCAAAGAGGGAAGAACTTTATCAAGGAACTTTTTTCGGTTCAAACTAATTACCTAAATTTGGTTTGTCAGGAGCAAAGCGAAAGGATACTCCAATAATCTAATTTGAATACTAATTTCCACGTAAATATTTCATGGGCTAGTAAGTAAACAAACCCAACAAAATCATACGCCTAGATCCTGTTTTTAAAGCAAACCACAAATATCAGCTTATATTAAGCTCCACCAAGAGATAATTTTTTTATGAAATTTATAGTCATTTACCGATGGAAACATAATGGAATGCTAATTGGAAGTTTCATCAAGTGATAGGTTAATTGTTTGTTGCCTTGCATTGTATGTCGTAAAAAAGAAGAGTTTGGTGGGTTATTTCAAGCAAAACCAGAGAACAGAGCTACAGTTCATGCAAAAAGCAAACTACTCTAATTAAATGCTTCCGGTCCAAAATGAAATTTCACATCAAATATTACTCTTCAGAATAACCAAGTCAAATCACATATACCAAGCAATCCAAATTCAGACAGATGACAGATTAAGTTTAACTTTATTTTGCAGAATGTAAAGATGAGACGTTTCTGCACTCACAGTTGAGTTTCAATATCCGGTTATTGATGTGTTAGCTTGGACAAAAAGGTTGACAAGGTTCTTTTCCACAAACCCAGATGCTTTGATATATGTGCTTTAATTTCAGAAGTGATAGTTTTTGATCATGTAATTGCACATTTTTCTGTTGGTTAAATGGGCCTCACAAATACATTTCACCCTCTTACAAGTGGATAGAATATTTATTAAGTGATAGGCCATGACCAAAAGTGAAATTTTGACATTTCAACTAATTGGTGATTGCCCCGTTATCTTAGCAGCAGGTGTTGTATGCATGGTTTTGTTAGTGCAATCTGCGCACCTAGCCTTCCTGTTTTTCTACATTTTTCTTTCCATTCTCTTACTTTCTTCTGTCCTCTCTAGTCTACTTATTTCCCTTCAATCTCCACTAGTTCTTCTTTCCTTCTTTAGTACTTTCCAATATGTTACAACTTATTTCATCAAAGCCCAATTTTTTTTGTTGGTGTTAGCCAAGTTACACCAACTCCACCTATGAATGAGTTTTTTTATACATAGCTAGTCCCAACCCTAGATAAAGAAGGAGGGTTGTGTAAGTTAACGACCTGCATAAAACTAGTCACACCCTACAAACATGAATCCAATAGAGACAATCAATAAGGGGTGTTTCCTAAAAACAACACGCTGCATCGGATCCAGGATGTAGTGGAAATGGCAAGGGTAGTTAGGATGACCCCCCCAAAACGACACATCATATTGGCACCTGGATATGATTAAAATAAATAAAGGTTTCCACATCTTCATGGACAGATGTGGGTAAAGATATTAATCCAAAAAATAAAAATAAAAATAAAAAATAAAACATGTTTAGCAACCTAAAATATAGGGTTATTAACATGAAAGCTAATAAAACTAATAAAAATAATGACTAAAAGAAGAATTAACATAGCTTATTTAAAGGAGATCAAGTAGATAACTGAAAAAAAAAAAAAAAGATCGATGGTTTTAAACTTTAGTATATAGATAAAGATAAAAATAAAAATGGAATAGAAATTATTGTACATAAAAGCCTAAAAGATGAAGTTGTAGACATTAAGATGATAGAAGATAGAATAATTTTAATTAAATTAGTGATAAATAAGAAGTCAACAAATATTATTAGTGCTTATGCTCCTCAAGTAGGTTTAAATAGTGTAACAAAGCAAAATTTTTTGGAGGATATAGATGGACTAATTCAATATATTCCTACTGAAGAAAAAATATTTATTGAAGGAAATTGACTAGACATGTAGGAAAGTATAATATAGGTTTGATCAAATACATAAAGGTTATGGATTTAGAAATAGAAATGATGAGAAAAATGCCATTTTAGAATTTGTGATAGCATATAATTTAGTATTAGCCAATATATTTTAAAAAGAGAGACTCATTTGATAACTTTATAAAGTGGATATAATGCCAGTCAAATAGAATTTTTTCTTACTAAAAAGATTGATCAAATGTTTTATAAAGATTGTAAGGTTATACCAAGTAAGGGCCTAATTATACAACATAAAATTATGGTTATGCATGCATGTATATAAAATGAAGGAAAAAGAGTGTAAGATATAAGAATTTAAGGATTAGGTGATTGAATTTGAAACGAGAGAAACTAATAATTTTTAAAAATAAGAACGATGAAGGAAGAAAAATGGAGTAGAAATGGAGAGATTAATACCATACGGAAAGAGATAGCTAATAGTATTAGAAAAGTAGCTATAAATTGCTAGGAGAGTCAAAAGCGAAAGAACATAACCATATAACGAGGAAACTTGATTATGGAATGAGAGTGTTCAATTAACAGTTAAGAATAAAAGAGAGTGTTATAAAAAACTACCTAAATGTAAGAATGAAAAGCATATAAAACTATAAGATGATTAAGAAAAAATTAAAAAGATGATATAGGAGGCTAGATGTAAGGCATATGAAGAATTATATCACAAGCTAGAAACTAAAGATGAAAAAAAAGGGCATATAAAGAATTGCAAAAGTAAGAGACAGAAAAACTATAGATATGTTTCAAGCTAAATGAATTAAAGATAATGATAAAAAAGTTTTGGTTAGGAAGAAAGATGAAGAAGCTATTTTAATAAATTATTAAATAAAAATCATATAGATAATTTAGGATATCTTACTAGTTCCATTGAGAATAAAGTTATGGTATAAAAACTCAACTCAAGTCATCTAAGCTTTTTTCCCAACTACATGGGGTCGGCTACATGAATCTGCTTCCTCAGGATAAAGTTATGATATATACTCATAAAATTAGGATATCTGAAGTAAATAAGGCTAAAAAAAAGATAAAAGTAGGAAAAGCTATAGGACCTGATAAAATTCCTATATAAGTTTGAAAATGTTTAAGTGATGCCGGAGTAAATTGGGCGATAAATTTATTTAATAAGATTTTGAAAACTAAAAAGATACCTAATGAATAAAGGAAGAGTATTATAATACCAACTTATAAGAATATAAGAGACATTCAAACTACTTTAATTATTTTGGTATCAAACCATGAGTAATACCATAAAACTTTGGGAAAAAGTCATTGAACATAGATTGAGATACTACTAAAATATCAAAGAATCAATTTAGTTTTATGCCAGAAAGATCAACCATAAAAGTTATTTTCCTTATTAAGAGGTTAATGGAGACATTAAAAAAAAACAAGATTTTCGTATGGTTTTATTGATTTAGAGAAAGCATATGATAAAATTCCTACAAAAATCTTATGGTAGGTGCTAGAAGAGAAAAAAGAATACATGTTAGATATATTAACATAATAAAAGATATCTATGATAGGGTAGTTATTTGTATAAAAACTATTATTGCTAATACTAGTGAATTTCCTATTACGGTAGATCCAGGATCTGCTCTTAGTCCTATCTTTTTGCTTTGGCTATAAATGAACTTACTAGACATATTCAAGATGATACTCCATAGTGCATGTTATTTACAAATAATATATTACTAATAGATGAAACTGTAGTTAATCATAAGTTAAAACAATAGCAAAATGCATTGGACTATAAAGATTTTAGGTCAAGACAAAAATAGAATACATGAAATGCAATTTCAATATAATTAAAATGAAAATGAATGTAGAGTACAAATTAGGAACCATGAAGTTATTAAAAATAATATTTTCGGTATTTAGGATCAATTATTCATAAAAAGAAGAGATTGAAGATAATATTGTCCAAAGGATTAAAGCAAACTAAAAGTACAATTAGAAATATTATGTTATCATAAAATATCTACCAAGTTGAAAAAAAAGTTTTATAGGATAGCCATAAGACCAGCTATGCTTTATGGAACAAAATATTGGGTAGTTAGAAAAGTACTGTACATAAGATGAATGTGACGGAAATGAGAATATTAAAATGAATATGTACTTATACAAGAAAAGATAAAATAAAAAAAAAACTATTCATAAAAAAAATAGAGGTAGTTCCAATTAAGAATAAATTAAAATAAAAAATCTACTTGAATGATTTGAACATGTGCAAAGTAAACCTAAAGATGCACCTATGCAAACGAGTGACTTGATGCATGTATAAGAAAAAAAGGTAAATGCAGACCAAAATCACATGGAAGAAAATGATAAAGAAAGACTAAGAATTTTTATATCTTATAAAAACTATCACTCAAAATAGAGCTAAATAAAGAAATAGGATTCATGTAATCGACCCCACCTAATTTGGGATTAAAGCTTTGTTATTGTTGTTGTATTAGCTAAGTTACGCTGAACCATACCAGTATCGAATAAGCAACATGCTAGTAATTCAGGCTAGTATGCCAATTTTTTACTTTTTCATAGTTTTTCGATTTGTTTTCTTTTTTTTATGCGGCATATGAAGCTAAGAACCTCCATGAGCTCTCATCCTTCCTCTCTTTCATCATTTCTTTTTTATTTTCTTAATATTTTTTATGCAAATAAAGAAAATACCTTCCATTTGAATTCAATAATAATATCAAAAAAAATCAAATTCCTTAAGAATAAAAATCAGCTTTCCCTCTAAAGAACAAATTCAATAAATTTCAACAAATCCTGGTTTAACAAATAATAAAGTAAAAGCTTAAAACGTATTTCTTAGGATCCAAACTATCATGTCATTAAACTAAAGGTCAAAATGTTACATCCGAAAATACCTCAACATCCGGTCTAATAACATTTAATAATTTAGACCTTAAGGAATACGTTTTAACTTTAGAATTTTAAGTTTAATTTTATTGTTTTAATAAGCTATGGATCAAATTGGCATAAATTAACTTGAGATTTATTATTACTATGATCTTATTTAAGCCCGAAAATCCTATAAGTTTGAAAAGTTTTACAAATTATATTTTAAGTTTTTTTATATTTTTATTTTTTCATTATTTTTAAAATAAAATTATTTTTTTAGGATTTTCGTCCAGAGTCCCTAACTCGATATTTGCTAAATCAAAATTTTCTAAAATTCTCTAAATTTACTCTTAAGAAGAAGAGTTGACTTTTTATTCTTAAAGAATTTAATTTTTGATATTTTTATTGAATTTAAATGAAGTATTCCTTTATTTACATAAAAAATCTTAAGTAAATAGAAAAGAAGATTTATGATATTTACTTAAATGGTTTTGAATGCAAATAGAAGAAAGGAAAGAGGACAAGAGCTCACTATCAACTCTCCCTCTCTCCATTTGAGGGGCATTTTTGTACCGATTTTGGTGGGTTCACAGTTCAGTTCAGCAATCCATAGTACAAGCTAAGAGGTTATGCACGTTGTAGGATATCTAGATTATAAATATGAACTTTGAACAGCTCCAAAAACCAGTGGACTTGCACATTCAGTCATAAGGATGAGAAATGTCAGGCCCCCCAACAAGCAGGAAGAGATCAAGTCTCAGATATATATGTGCATGTCTGACTTCTGAGCTAAGATGTCATGAGGTAGAATCCACTTGGTTCCAATTATAGAAAATTAAAATACATCACCAAATGAATGTAAAAAAGTGAAAAACAAGACAATGCGCCATGTCAAGCCACTAGTGGTGCCAATTTTTTTTTTTCTGATAATAAGTTGTGACCAAAAATTATGAAGAGAGACGGATATAAAGGGAAACTGGAAAAGAAATGCCCAAACTGTATTTTATCAACATGAAATAACCAGCAACAAGAAAAGTCAAGAACGTACAGGAGCAACCACTCACAAATTCTAGGATGATCTGATGCAAGTACAGACATAATAGGCATTATCAGGAAACAAAAAGCACCATACATGAAGTTTGAGCTAGCCTTTACAAAACAAACAGTAATCCTCTCAAAGCAACTAGAAGTTAAAATGGATATCCAAAAGTACATTTGTTTGTTTACTTGACCTATTTCACTTTAGAAGCACATTAAGGAGGGGGGAAAAAAAAAGAGATGAATAAATCAAGAGAAATGACCTGTTTTGACTGTCCTTCTCCACAAGGTTCACAAGCAAACCCAAAATAGCAACCAGAAAATCCAATTCATAGTCACTTAAATGTCTGTTGTTTGGATGACCTATATCAGAAGAGAAATTATTCTCTCTCACTTGGCTGTTCATAGGGAAGCACAAGTCAAATGATGGAAAATGGCTAATGATCAAAGAAGCCATGGTGTCCAGTCCACCACAAGCAGCAATTTGCTGACAGCCCATAGGGTTGTCGTTTGTTAAGTTCATAAGAACCTGCCAAAAATCCACACAATTACAACCTTCAGAAAACATCAAAGCAGGAGGAAAGACACAACATAAAGGAAACTACATGAAAGCAAATTAGTGCGAAAATGTTCATAGGTTTTTGTTATTTACTCCCCAAACAAATAGTAGAAAGAAAAAAAATAGTTGATCCAGTAATAGATGGTTCTGAAAACTTTGTGATCAATCAACTTGAAAATTTGATGCACAAAATATGATCAACCAACATCCAGTGGCCTTTTTTGTTTTTGTAGGGAAGAGGTTGATGAGTGGGGGAATTATCAATTTCTCAATAGAATAACATCCATAGCTTGTATCACCAAGCAGGTAGCGTAACTTGAGGAATGGATACTTGTTTGACAGAAATCATAAGAAACGCGGATAAAGACCTAGACAGTACAACTACAGGAGAGTTTTATGCAACTACAGAAGACTTTATGTGCTAAATAGAATAGAATCATGCCACACTAAGCATATTAAGATGGCATGCACTAAATACAGTTATAAAAAGAAAAAAGAATTTGTAATGGTTGCCTCAATAGCATTAGAGCAGTAAGCATATTGTGAATTTGTATCACTCATCACATACTTTGAAAAGATGAGAGCCTTGATTGGAAAAAAAAACAACCCAATTCATCAAAGTAATGTGTATCCAAATATATATTTTTTTAAAAAAAAAGAACACAAAAACACAAAACAAAAATATGATGGCATGCAATAACACAAATGAAATAGTAAAAAGCAACATGCTTTCCATTGTTGCAAAATTTGTTGCACAGTACAAGTCACATCTGCTGTAACAGATACATCATTTAAGATTGCAATAACCAACTAGCCCCGCCCCATCCATGGGTTAGCTCCAAGGATCAAGTTTTGACCCATCAAGAGTTGAGAAAGTTTTGTAACCATACTTCAACTTAAAGTCTACCATCTTTTCAGTATTCAGATTTTAAAGCCAAGTTGGAACGCAATCCTCAATAATAACAGTTGGAATATAATCCCGGACATACCGCCTTTTTCATGTTCAGATTTAAGAACCACGTCAGACTGGTGGACACACATCACAGAGAGCATCCAATATATATAAATTTACTTGTGTATAACTGTACATGGGTATACATACATAAGACATTTTTTGACAAGATATACAAAGAGACATGAGAAGACTTACATGTAAGTGCATTTGTTTGTTTATATATGAAATTTTATTTACATGCACCTAAAAGTATGTATGAATAAGTGCATTGTATAGAAAGAGTTGCACGCAAGACTTCTTCAATGGTGGAACTAACATGTTTTTGGCTGTAGATATGCATCACGTCTGAAGCCTATATTAGCTTATAGAATTGGTGCTAACAATTCAATGGCATATCCCATTCCTATAGAAAATATACAGTGGAAGCCAATAATGATGCATTTAAAAGAAAAGGCAATGTTTCTGCTTCTTAAATAATGCTAAGATTAACATATTTAGATTAATATATTTTGATTAATAATGTATAACTGCCTTAACAACGTATGACAGCCTTAACATGTTTGTAGTGCCATTCAAAAACAAGTGATAACCTATCACTGGTATGTTACAATACCTGTTGCAAGTGTGAGTTGTGAGAATGGTAAGAACAATCAAATACCTTGATCAAAGTCAGGAGGCATTCTTCCAGATGGTTAGAATCTTCTTCAGTTACTGATGGACAAGAATTTTCACAAGAATGATGATTTTGTTCATTAGTTAACCGATTCAGTACAACATCATTCGCAGTCATATTTGGGAGCTTGGATCCATCAGTAAGTTCACCATTTGTTACACCGCTTTGATGTGTATGGGGTGTTTCTTTCTTCTTTGCTAACAGCTCCCACTTTGATGGTTCCAAATCACCTTCATCAAATGCAAAAGGATCGAAGTTGTCCATCTTACAGTCACCTTGAACATCTTCAGACATACGTGGTCTTTTGGACGAGCCACCCAAATTCCTTTTCAAACCATTAGCTTTTATAGAGATCCAACCCCTTGAACTCTTAATAGAATTCGCATTTATACCATTACTGTTTATGTTCAGCTTTAAACTATTGCCATTTCTGTGGCGATCTCTAGATGAAGTACTTGATGCCCCATTACATGAAACAGAAGTGCAAGTTCTCTTCATGATTAATTCATCAGAACCAGATGCAATAATTGTTTCTGAACCAGGAAGAGACACTTTGGACTGGGAAGATGACAATGCTTCACGTTTATAAATGCTCTTTCCATTAAAATTCTTTTCCACGCCAGAACACCCAACATAATCCCTAGTCATATTCCTATCTCCCCTGTCTGCAAAAAACAGAAAATAGATAAAATTAAGAACAAATTACACTAACAAATATATCTACAAATATATGTGATAGAAACAAATTACATTTAAGAATATGCTAGATGAAGGGTATTTAATATTAAACTTTCCAGCAAAGGAGTCACATGTGATATTTTTTTTCCTGTCACTGAGAAAATCCAGCAAGTATCAAAATAACAATAGTAACAGTCATGATGATTTATATTTTAGGCAGATATGACATTTTTCACATTCTTTGTCAGCAAAATTATTAGGTAAATATTAAACTCGTCATCAACAAACTTCAAAATTATCCTATAAATGTCCTAAAGAAAGCTACAGATGAAAATTGCTATAGTAGGTGAAAATTGCTTCTGGTTCTCTCAACATGGTAACATGTCATCTGGGATGGATTAAGAAATGCCTTTTAAAATATAGGAAACTCATTTCATCAGACATAGTAGCTCAATTGTAATGCAGAAGATCTAAAAATAGAGACACAATGATTCTAATCAGATACCATCAGAACAGATTTTAAAAAATAAAATTAATGATTAAGTTCAATGATGTGCCAATTTAAGACTCAGGAAAATAGCAAGAAAGTAAAATAATCAGTTAACATATAACAAAAATTAATTTCAAGTAATTCTTTTTGACCCTTCTATAGATCAAAGGCAACCATATCAAATTATTGCATTGAAAGCTTGCACCAAACAGATAGCTCATTCAGAAGATACAAGTACCTCTCTGGTTATCATTCATCTGAGCTTCAGATGAATTTGGCTTCTCTTTCTTAGAAATGCTGGAAGAATTTTGGAGAAGAGAAAGCTCTACAATGCAACCCCAAAGGCATCATCAACATTAATGAAGTATGAGACTATATCTAATTAACTGTTCAAAATTGACCATAGCACAATATTGCCAGAATGAAGAAGAATATTCAATAAGTATTTGATTATTTAGGTAACCTGAAAAAATTTAATGACGAGGATCATGACTCCAACAAAAGGCAGAGGCGGTCCCTCAGAATCCAACCTTTTTTGCATCCCAAGCAAGTGGTCCTGTTAACAAAAAAAGTCATACAGGTTCGATGAATTCTAAGAATGTACAAACTGAAAATAACTAGATAATTTGGACAAGCATATGAGGTTACCTGATTGTCCTTACTTAGAAATGTGGCATTCTCCATGATTTTCAGACATTTCAATATCAGAATGACACTTTGCAAAGCTGATCCATCTTTTGACTCTAACAAGAAAGCTGAGTTGTGTTTTAAGCATGCCTATGATATCAAATGAACTAACATAAGTATGCCAATCAAACATCATCCAAGGAAAATAAGCTATGTATTGTAGGACACATGTTTAAAAATGAAACTCAGATAACAGTTGTTAGCCACAAGGTATGACATTGTATCTTCAAATTGCATAAATTTGGTGCAACAGACAAATCTTCTTCATTTCCTGTGACCAATGAATATAAAAAGAAATTAACGATGACTAACTATAAAAGCACTGACCGGTTTAAAAAAATGCAAGAAATACTTGGAAATCTTAACCAGTGCATAAGAAAATGACGAAAATTCGCTTCAGGCAGCCCTTTTTTGGATGGGCCATTTCCATTCCAGGCCACCAGACCATCAAATTCAAAACCCAACCTACTTGCAAGCATTCATTAAGCCCAGGGGTTGCTTTGCATCTCCAATGGTCCTTTCGGTTAGTATGCACCACTATTGCTCCATTTTTTTTTTGAAGTTACTGTATACTTTAATAGTGACAAGCAAGGATGGCTGAACCATACCAAACCAGATGGTTTGGAGCAAACCGTACCAAAACGATCTAGAGCCGGTATGATACAGTGGTTTGATTTGGTATAGGGTCCAAACTGCCTTGAACCAACCCCATACCGACCTCGAACCAACACAAGGCAATTCATGGGGTTGAGACCTCTTGTTTCACCTGACCAATATGCTGTTGATTCAGTACTAGATGCCTTATACCGAACCATATGAGTCCAGTAGCAAAACAGTACCAACTTCCGATACAACAAACCTTGATTGTGAATTTTGTTTAGTCTTTTGAAGGCTTTGTAAAAGTCCAAAAGTAGCACAAGTCTCAAAAACCTCTCATCTCTATTAAGCCAAAGTTGGTTTCAGAAACATGACAAAAATTAATGAGCTTCATATTACAATGTACAAGTTACATTTCCCTTTACATTTGTTAAGCCAACATAAAATTGAAGTTTTAAAAAAGGTTTTAAGTCTCGATGAGATAGGAAGCATCCCATCTCTATCATCCCATTCCTATGAGAAAATAGGATTGTGATGAGATTAGGACTCCAAAACCCATCCGTATGAGGAAAGAAGGAAAGGAAAGAAAAAGAAAAAAGAAATGAAGGAGAGAAGAAGAAAAATGAAATAAATAAAGGGATAAGGGAAATAAGGAAAAAAAAAACATAAGGTAGAAGAAAAAGAAAGTAAACAAGAAAGGAATGAAGGGAGAAGGAAAAGTGCATGAAGGAAGGAATGAATGAAGAAGGGAAGGAAGGAAGAACATTAAAAAAAAAGGAAAGAAGAGAAGGGAAGAGAAGAGAAAGGAAAGAAAGGAAGAAAAAAGAACAAAAAGGAAAGAAAGTGTGAAGCCTAGAGAGGCAAAAGCAGCAAATCGCTTGACCGGAACGATGCTAAACAGGTTGTTCTTTCAAAGAAGCAAGAACAAAAAAAAAAAAATAAATAAAGCAACTAAAAAGGGGACAAGATGGAGGGGTACATACTAGGATGCCTAACTAAGATGGCTGTCGGGATGAGGCAGGACAATGAGGCGCCGTAAAGGGGCAGTCTCATCCCATAAGATTTAAAATCTTGGTTTTAATTTTGTTTATATCTTCAAGTAGTCCTCTCCGCTAAAGCAAAGAATCAGTCTAGTTCATTGAGCAAGGAGTTGAAGCTTTACAAGCTTATCCTAACTTGTCACAACTTAGTAAACAGTATCTCCTACCAGGGGGTTTGCACTTCTTTACCATAAAATATGTTAAGACCACAACTTCCACACTCTCACACAATCTCCAATTTTGAGTAACTAATATCATCAATAAAAATCCGTAGCATCAAGCTATTTTAACCCTCTACTTTTCATTCTAACCATCCTATAAGCAGCCTGCATCAAAACAAATCAAATGATGATCAGAGAGAGATGGAATGTCATTTGGGTTTAATTTTAATAATTTCCAGTTCCACTGGATCATTATGAACAGCTTCTGACAAGGAAGGTTGCATATTTTGGCTTTTCACACCCGAAAAGAAATTGATCAACAAGGAACATAAAAGCATGCCATGATGGTGGCTAAGACCTTATGATAGGAACAAGTGGCAGAACATATAAGACTAAGTCCATATAGAATTTGAAAGGTTTATTGGTTATTATTATGGTTATGTTCCGCACAGTACACTGGAAGATCTTCATGGACATATACTGGTTAATGGAAACATAGCAAAACATAGGAGTATGGCTGTCAAACAAGACCACAATACATATTTGCAAAAGACCATCATGTGTGTGGTCACTATAATAGCAAATGCATACACATTCATCTAGCCAATTAGATAACCAGTGGGCTTCTTCAGAAGTTTAAAAAAAAAAAAAAAATCCCCTGGAAAATATAAATATTGGTGGTATTTGTAGCTTTCACTTTTTTCTTGACAAAAGACTAGATGCATACCTGAATTTAGGAGTTTTCATAGTTGTTGCAGAGATGGATGTCAAGCACCCATATAAAGTTTCTCAAGACAGACAAAATATTACAATCATTAGAAAAAGAAAATGTTTGATGCCAATTACAAACTACTAAACAAGTATCGTTGGAAAACACGAGCAAGTTGATTAAGAAAACAAATTTAGTGACTCAAATGAAGACAGAAGCTGTTGTTGAAAGGAACCAAAGGACACAATGATGCACTGATGTTCCCATGATTAATATTTACCACAACCATTACAATCTTGGATAAGTGTTGTGCATAATTATTTACTGAGCATTCCCATGAAGGGCAACCTCTAGTATTACTACAAGTTAATCTAAATTCTTTCTAATATATCCATCCATCATAGCTTAAGCCTATTACCGCATTTGCATACATATTAAACACAGAATCAAGGACCTGTCTCCCTATCAGGGCCTCTTCAGATATTCTTTGCACATGTCCATAACATCTCAATTAGTTTTTATCACTCCATCCTAATGGTGCAACTCCTACACTATCATTCTTCATCCTATGATTCATAACTTTCTGAAATATGCAACTCAACATTCTCATGTCTGCCATATCCAATTGGCTTGGGCCCTTTTTATTGCTCAACATTTTGAATCATACAATGTATGAGGTCATATTGCTTTCATCATTCAATGTTACTGAACTCACACAAAGGATTAAGTTAGTTTCATAACAGCTTAGAAGCACATCTTCATTTATCCACCTAATTTTAACGAGATTACCTAGATCACTTGAATGACCAATTTTATGTCACTCAAATCATGGCATCATGCATAAAATAACACTTCCGTACCCATCATGCGTTTAAAAATAGTTTTGTTATAACTTAATTTAGATAAGTTTTCAGTTCCTCTCTATTTTGTATATCATATAACAAGATAGTTAAACAAATCAAACAGTAGTATGGTATCTCCTGGTCATTAGTTTAACTAGTTCTCATTTTAATTTCCATCTCAAATAAAATTGTATTACGTGATACCATGGTTCCAGAAACTGCTGAAATGGGATGGTGTCACAAGTGCCATACTGTTCGAGTGTGAAACCAGTACCATTAGAGATGCCACAACATCAAAATAGTTGTACCAATACATATCGGCCTGTACTAGTCCATAGCCAACAATGCATGCGGTACCGTACCAGCCATATCAGGCAGCACCCATGACTCTTCATTTTTTTGGAATATGTTAGTTTTAGCATATACCATTAATATCGGCACTGCACCGATATGGTACCATTCCAATGACAAAGTGGTACAAGTTCAGTATCAGTATTTAAAACCCTGAATAATACATACACTCTTTTCATTTGATTGATCCTTGAGGCACAGTCTCTAGAGCTATCAGAACTAACATTTGGCTCATGCAAAGCATGTGAGAGAATGTGAGAATGGTTGTAGCTTGCCATAGGCTGGAAATTTCAGAAAAAAATACCAGAGGAGGATTACTCATGTATGAGAAGGTTGCGATGTGGACGGAAACATTTTTTATGTAAAAAGATTTTGGCATGCCAAACACCATAGATAGCCAGACTCGATACTTCTCTAGTTATAAGACAATTTGTGCTGCCTGCAGGTGGCATTCTCATTGACCAAATAATGAGGAAAAGGAAAACATTCATCCAAGATTATAACTGCATTTCACCAAGGCCTATGCAGCAATCCTCTCCACATGCTTAGGTGTGACATTAAATTAGTTGATAAGATAAAAGTCAAGAAGGTATTGAAGTTCTTGAAAGCTACATGTAGGAGCATATCAGTTGGTCAAAGTTGACTTTGCTGTCTTTGCTGTAAACAGCTTTGTTCAAATAAAGACACATTTAGCAGCAAATATTTCTTTGACATGAAAATCAATTAATAGCCTGATTTAGGCATAAACACCTGTCTTCCAAATTATAATAGCATACACTATTAGCATCTGATAAGTTAATGAGCCTCTCAAATTGCTTATCTATTAATCATGTTAGTTCCAAAAGTCATGTGGAAAATCTGTAATCCACATCAACAACAGCAACAACAACAAAGCCTTAATTCCAAACTAGTTAGGGTTGGCTACATAAATCCTTTTTCTCCATTCAACTCGATTTTAAGTCATAAAACTGCAATTTAGATCACAATGATAATAACTGTAATATATGAATATCTTATATACCCATATTACTTGTTGAATCTAATTGATGTCGATTATCTATCAGGAATTAGCAAGAAATAAATCTTAGGACAAACAGACCTTCAAGGAGGAATGGCAGCTGGCCAGAACATCAAAGATTGCATCAAGTCCTCCAAGCTCTCTCAATCGCTCCTTAAAATTTCCTCCAACCCTTCTCACCATATCAGATGTGTCTAAAAGAATGCATGCAAGTAGGAAAATTTAAAACATCAGCTAATAGTCAAAAGTAATTTAAACCTATGTTGAAACAATATCTGAAATATATACAAGGGATGATAGATCAGCGGAATCATATCATGATGTGCATGTGATGACAAAAGGCTAACAGCAGGATAAAATGTGCATTTGTATAGTTTAGCCTATCAGCTGAAATTTATATATCAACAAAGAGCAAAATGAATTCGTAGTTATCTAACAACTTCTCATGAGCAATACTGCAGACATAGTTGAGGCATAAGACTGAAATACCACAGGGATCTATTTGTAATTAGTAATAATAGATAGCCTTCTTTTAGAGTTAGGCCGATAGTTCACTTCGTGGTCAATCAGTACAGATAAATCTGTAAAACTACCGAATCTTCAAATAATGGCTATGCAGGTAGAGTTTAAACATTCTATTGGTCCTTTTCAGCAAGTAACCAAGCAAATAAACCTAAATGAATTCAATGCAGTTGTGCATACAGCATGATCAAACAATTCATAACACTGTACAAGCAGAATTTCCATGATAGCAAATAATATTTCTGACCTTGAAAACCTGAGATTTGATATACCTTCTAATGATTCAATGAAATTGTTCATTATGTATGACCAAACAATTCATAACAGTGCATTAGCAAAATCTCCAAGATGGCAGGCCATTGACCTTGAAAATCTGGGATTTGCCCTACCTTCAAAGACACGGTAGATAAGCATGCTTTCTCCATAGTCAATAAAGCTATCCACTTCGAACTCAACTCTGGCCTCTCTATTCCTTCATCATCCCCATTACGTGATTTTATCTCTTTGCAACTCAAAAGAATCTCCTGAACTTTTGACATGATTGCTTTAGAGCTAGAGCCTGTTTCCTTATTTGCACCACTCAGTATGTGAGGTTTACGAATCCCAAGAATCTTAGAGCCAATGGTTGTTGCCTTGTCCTCCATAGTATCATCCACAGGTGGATTCAATAACTTAAGAAGAAAGTGAATACAAGATGGTGAATCCAGCAAATGGTCATCCTGAACCTGAAAAAAGTTTCAAAAGAGAAGTACACCAATGAGCTTAAAAAGGAACAATAAGCAAAATGCCCTTAGCTAAATAATTGTGGTGACTCATCAAGAACATAGGAGAGAAAGTGAATCATAAGAACTATATCCACTCAATTCACAGCATTGTGAACCGTATTTTTTTATGCATGCAGTTTCAAACCTATCATATGTGAAAATAGAAACAAGAGACACCATAATCATGGATGTCATCATCTGATTACAACATAGCTTCCAGAAGAAAGTCTGAAACAGATACATTATCTCGGAAAATATCCCAACACAGGTTCAACTTCACAGATCACAAAGCTTTTCAAAGGGTGCATATTACTGGACTTGTGGATAAAATAGAAAGATAAATTGTGCCAGCAGAAACTGATTAATGACAGTTTCAGATTGATTTCATTGCAAATATTTTCTAACCAGTTGGTGTTAGTTTACGCCATTATTGGATAAAGGACATTGCATGTCCCAAACTTATCGCCTTGAGGTGGATCGATTCAGATAGTTTAAAAAAGATATAGTTTTGTAAATCTGATGTCCAAACCCTGTCAAAACAGTATGAACCCAACCAGATCCCTTTTGCAGTGTAGTGTCCAATCCAGTTTTTTGAAAATTGCTTCAAAGATTTTATATGAAGAATCCCAAATTGATTGCAGCAAAAAGAAAAGAAAATGTCACCTTAAATACAAGTTAGATTAACAATGTACATCTTTCTCTTAACTCCTCTATCTCCTGTTCCCATGTTTGGTCATGTTAGTTTTTTCATGCTATATGATTTATTGTCAGCAAGATATTCTTTATTTTCTCTTGAAATTTTCAATTTCAACACAAGGTTTTATGTTTGTGAAATGTTTCAGTCATCTGGTCAGTTGTTCAGATGAGATTCTGCTCATGAAGTTTAAAAAAAAAATAACCAATTTCTCCTGTGGTTAGATGTCGCAGATTCTTTTTCCTTTTTACTAGCTGCTACCTCTGTTTCCAATTGCTGAATCATAAAAGATGGAGCGGCCGTGGGTTAGTTAAAACAAATGAAATGAAGGATTATGAATTAAAGGAATCAGAGTGGCTTTTACCCATATGTTTGTTTGGATTCTAAATCTTCTGCCATCCTTGAACAAACAATATGCCCTTTCACTCAAAGTTTTAGATCTCGTGGCATGGGGCCATTCTAGCCTTTCCATGGAATGGGACACACCACCGTCACAACCCATCCTGATATTTGGGACAAGAGATATCCCAAGTGAGATAATGGGACAAAGTCGGACAGCCTAATCCCGATATTTAAGATGACAACCCATCTCAGTATCCCACAAGATGTCCGTGGAGATTTGAAAACCATGCTTCCACTCCCTTTCATTAAATGTTCTTACAGAAATTTCATAATACTTATAAATACAAGTAAGGTAAATATAAGCAGAATAAAACTAGGATTCATAAGCATTCCACCAATTAACATCTTCAAGATAGCCTACGACATCTATTTAATCATTAAAACTGAAGCCCTGAGGGATTGAGACATATGAATAGCAACTATTATGAACAAAAGCAATTTAGAGACTAGCCCTATTATCTTTATAAATAGAATAAGGAAGGATTTGACAAATATTGGGATGAAAATATAAAAAAATCCAAGAGTTAACTTTATAGTGGTGCACAATCCATAACCAGAGTAAATCAACTAAATCATTCTGCCATAATCCATGAGGAACTTACATCACTCGCCAATACGTAGAATAGAGCAGCAGCAGCAACAGTGCTAGGAGAATCATCAAAGTTAAGGCACAAAATTGCATCAACAATTCTCTTGGCCATCCTGGAAGATATTTGAGAGGTTTAACATGCGAGTAAAGCAAGCAGGACTATACACATGCTAAATGTAAACATGCAAATATACAAACATTATATACACACACATATAGAACGGATCATTCTCCCCTTCAGAGACAAGGGTATCTACTCCTTTCCACTCCAAAATCAATAATAGAAAATCTAAATTCCAGTTCTTCACCATTGATCATGATCTATATCACTAAAAATGCTTAGAAACAAAAAAAAAAATCACATGCTTTGGTAATCTCCAACAATGCATCAAGAAGATGTAAAAGTGAATGGTTAAAATGATATGAAGCAATGTTTTTCTATGATTTAAAAACTAAAATTTATGATTCTAAATCTATACATATTCTATGTGTCAATCATAATCAATAAAATGTATCCCCAATTAAATGTTTTATCATGTATTTTGGTACACTAGCACAACAAAAACGGTTTATTTTTGTGTTCTCATGATGCATAAGTTAGAGACTAACAAAATATATTACTTTGGTTTCTAGGAATTTTTAAAGGTTAAACCATAATCTATGGTGTGAATCTTTGATTTGGATGTCTCATCATTGATTCTAGAGTCCAAAAGCCTGAATACCATCTCCTTGCGAGAGAAGTGAAGTCTCTCTCTCTCTCTCTCTCTCTCTCTCTTGTGGGTGGGGGGGGGGGGGGGGGGGTTGGTGATATGGCCGTCACTAAATGTATTGAATGGCATGGCAACATGTTTTCCACTTTCCTCTATCTATGAGATTTTTTTTAAAGATATTAGATCCATTGCTACCAGAATTAATAGCAATGCTAAACATAACACAGTACTATAGCAAGCTGAATGTAGTCTAAGAATCCACAAATGCTAATGCTAAGAAATATATTGGTCAAATGAACACATTGGAGGGGGGGAAAAAATCAGGGTCTCCACTGGATTTTAAAATAGATATTATTGGACTTACATGAAATGCCAAGAGACATTAAGAAATGATTTGACAAACTCCATAGAAATGGCATTGAACATTAAAAACAAAAATAAATAGTGGAATTTTGAATCATTAAAACAAAAGGAAATAGTTTTTAAGAGATAAATTGGTTCAACATGGTAAGAACTCACAATACTAAAGAGAAAAGAGAAGAGTACAGGCTGGGTTCAGGAGCAGTAAGAATATGAGAAACTGATACCAGGAGAGACGGAGTGATGCAGTATAGGGGAAAGGAACTACCTAGAAGCACCTCTGTGGAGACTGCAATTCCAAGTCAGAGAGAGTAGAATCACCATATTCTGTTTCCAAGCAAAAAGGCTAGGGTTTTTAAGCCACTTGAAGGGTCCAAAGACTAGATGGTATATACAAGAAGTACTTTATCTACAAGGAGTACCAGCAGAAAAAATGGTAAGGGAGAAGCAAGGAACACTCAAGAAGCACCTAAGATTGACCAAATAGAACTAAAAATATGTTCATTGGCAATCATGGAAAGTGCATCACAGAAATTCAAAGAATGTGGATGGCTTGCATGTTCAAAGCTTCAATAAAGTTGGAAATGAAACTGAAATGGATGCCCTCAGATTCAAAGATCACAGAATGTAAGATGAATGATTTCCATAAAAGTTTCAGCCTGGTTAAGGGAACTATGTTTGTGAAAATGGAGTATTAAACATCATATTTGGACTACATCAAAGGGTCTCGATCTTCAGCATCTAAAGATAACCAACCTTAGCCTTCTAGTTCAACATTTTGGCAGCCTTAAAGATGATGACCTATGCATTGATTATGGATGAGAAAAAGTTCATAGAAAGGCATCAGTTCCATGTGTCTAATTTTAAATTCCTAATCTTCTTTAGTAGGAAGTTATCATCATTACTTTCCAAGAGCTTGTAGAGAGGTGGATGAGTTCAATAACTTAAATTAACTGAGAAATCCCCAACTTGATGGTATGACTAGATAATTCAGTTGAAAGCTAGTCTCAAAAAAAGGACTGAAAAAATTTATATAGAATTAATCATTTTATATCATCGCCCATGCAACCAAATGCCATATAGAAGCATGACAGTAACAATAAGTTGAATCTTCTGAGTTCAATATGGAACTGGTAAGTACATTTTAAGTTTTTAAAGAAAAAAAACTAAATTCTTATGGAAGTGAGCATTTGGCATGTTTGGTGAGATCCAAATCACTGCAATGAGATTGTAAGTTTGTGAACCTCTAAATAAGGGAAGCCCCTTGACCACCAAAACATACATCTTCCACAAGTTCAAATTCATCATCAAACTAAGGTCTCAAATCAAACTGATACAAAACTAGGATTGAGTTATGATTACAAAAATAGGACTAGATAATGACTAATGACCCTAGTATTATTTGTGAATCCTGTAGCTGACCCTTGGAAACAAGGCTTCAAGCAAGAATGACCGAATTGTACTGAACCAGACTGTTCAAAGCCAATCGTATCGAAATGGTCTAGAATTAGTACATTTTAATACAAAGGCCAAACCATCTTGTACCATCTCTAACCACCTCATATCAATTCTAAACCATACCAAACCATCCAATTCAGCTTAACATGGAATGATCCATGGGTTGGAACCTCCAAATCTACCTGAAAAGTACACCATCACCTCAGCATGTTCTGTACTGAACTGTACTAATTTGATACCAATTCTCGTTATGGTGAACCTTGGCTTCAAGAATAAACAATATCAACAACAAGGAAACCTCAGAAATACGGCAAAAAAAAAAACAAAAACCACGAGACATGGTATGCTCAAATTAGTTAATGGGTTCTCTACTCCTAGTGGTGGTCATCTTTAACCAAGAAGATAGAACAATTCCATGGCAAGCACAAAAATTTATCGTTTTCTTGATGAAAACCATTGCATTGTTTCCTGTAAAGCAGGTGTTTTTGTTGGGCTCTCAATATCTTCCTCCTTTAGATATTCTCTTAAGTTCTCTTGGTGAGACCTTACTTACCAAGAACTTGGAATAAGACATGAATTTCGGTGCCAATCATGAAAGGTTTGTTGGTAAGAAAACGTGAGAAGAAGCCATGAATTTGAGGAATCTCTTGCCAAGAGCGAAAGAAGGAAGAAAGAACCAACTAGACATAAAAAACCCCGTTTACTCACCCTTGAGCCCGAAGACGCCGGCGCTGCTGCACCGTCCCGCATATCGACAGCAACGACAGCAGGCTTGCCCGCCGGATCCGCGCCGGCTGCCCCGGCCGCAGCCCGTCCAGCGCAAAATCACCTCATCCATATGCTCCATCATCTCCCCGAACTCCTGCGCCTCCATCAACGTCGCCGTCGCCGCCGCCGCCCCCGCCAACCTTGTCGGAGGATTATTGACCTCCCGCTTCGAATTCCTCGGCCTCTTGACGGGCTTTCCGGGCCCATCGGAGGAGTCGCCAAGGAGGAGTAGGGAAAGATCGTCGGGTTCGGGGCGAATCAGGGCGGGGCAGGGGTCGGCGGGGTCGAGGGACCAAGAGGAGGAGTCCTGGGAGGAGAAGGCGGCGAGGGCGTGGCGGTCCTGGGGTCCGTCATGGGAGGGAGGAAGGTCGAGGAATTCGGCGTCCTCCGCCGCTCCCCCACCGCCACCGCCGGGGAGGAGTCGCCGTCAAGGAGGATGGGCTCGGAGAAGCTCCGGCCGACGCCGCAGCGGGCTCTCCGGGCGTATGTCCGTACGATCATCTCGCCGCTGGATCTCTCATTCGTCGACGCAAAGGAAAGAAGAGGCGAGGAGGGGGAGGAGGGTGAGGAGGAGGAGGAGGAGGAGGAGCGGGAGGTTGAGAATGGCAAGAGTAGTTCGAAGAGAGGGAGAGGAGATGGGAGGTGGAGCTCCGAGGCCGTGGATGGAGGCAACGGAAGGGAGTCGGCGACGGATTTCGAGGGAATTCGAAATACGGGGTTTGTCCGTGGTCCTCTCGGTAGATTTTCTCAGGGTCCAGTTGAGGTCACCGCCCGGTGAATGGCATTGGGTGTTGAGGCTTTATGGCTGACCGCTGGGCTTAGGGCGGATCAAGAGTAAGATTTGGTGCTGCCTTGGGTTGCTACGGTGCGATCACAAGTTTATGGCCGCCTTGTCACTGAAAATAAAGAATGTTGAATCTCGTCCATCAATTTGTAGCATTATATAGTTTATAATTTAAAAAAAAAACATCAAACTCTTATATTTTTAATTTATATCAAATATTATTTTATAATTTTTTTCATCATGCATTTTTCTTAAATTTATTAAAATCAACAAATCAGCTTCAATAGAATATAATTCTAATGATACTTATTCAAAATTACAGTATCAAATAATATCAATTAAGAAGAGCAATGACAGAAAAATCCCTTCTTTTTGCTAAGTTTTAAACCATAAAATTTATTTACATACTATTTGTTTTTGTATGACATTTACATTTATTTTCAATCTAAAGGAATTATATAACAAATCATATGTTATTGTATAAGTAAAAATAATTTTAGACATGAATATTACTATATTCTTAATGAACTCCTTCTATAACTTCTAACAAAGTAACCATCGCAAACCCAAAAAATATCATCAATCATTGAGATAATCCAATGACCAATTAATTAAACCCAGGCCTTAATATTTGTAACGACTCACGAGGTCTTCTCCCTAATAGGAAAAGTCTTTGTACATGCAAATTCAACGTAGGCTACATCGTTCTTTCTTATTGGTCCATATGGATCACATGTGGCCTCACGCAATGGGACAAGATAGCATGGATATAATTATGTTTTGATCGTGACATCCATTAAAAGCCGTTCAGCTTTTCACCATTAGCGTGCAAACGAAAATGCCCTTTCCCTCCAGCCTACTTCAACCCGCCATCTTATTTGAATTTTGCTGATAAAAAACTCTTTCTGATTGTAAAACATTCTTCCCGTGTATGATGGTGTCGCGGAGCGGGAGTCTGGGGTTGAGGTTGTGGTTCATGAGCTTGACGATGGCTTCCAGGATCTCCTACCAGATAAGATGGCGGGTAGAAGTAGGCTTGCATGAGGGTGTTATAGTTTGGACCAGCATCACCGCCTTGGCATACCTTGATGGAAGGGGCTCGGTGCCGATAACATCGGCATTCAGGAACTGGATGGTTTCGTCTGAAGATCAATGGTCTTTTTGGTGCGGCGATAGCTTTGGAGGATTCATCAGCTTTGGTGCTAGCTTTTGATGATTCATCAGCTTTGGTTCATCTGTGTTCCTTAAACTCTAACTTCTTAACAGCCTTGCTGCTCAAAAAGCATTCGTTCAATTTCTCAAGGTCCTCATCATCTAGTCTGAAAAAATTTTTCTAGGGTGTTGTAATTTCTTTTTTGGCCTATATCAAAATTTTTTCTAGGATGTCATAATTTTTTTTGGCCTATATCAGATATTTTTTGGGATATTGTAATGCTTTGTCTTAACGTTTTCTGAATGGGTGTCGTAAGTTTACAAATGGGGTATCGTAATTTTTTTAAAGCTTATATCAGAATTTTTTTTGCGATATTGTAATGCTTTGTTTTAACGTTTTCTGAATGGGTGTTGTAGGTTTTGAACTAGGGTGTCGTAATTTTTTTTGAGCCCATATACACCCTAGTTGAAAACCTACGACACCAATTCAGAAAATGTTAAGACAAAGCATTACAACACCAAAAAAAAATTTGATATAAACTTAAAAAAAAAATATGACACCCCATTTGTAAACCTATGATACCCATTCATAATTTAAGAAGGTTTTGAACCTACGACACCCTAGTTGTGAACCTACGACACCCTAGTTGAAAACCTATGACACCCATTCATAAAACATTAAGACAAAGCATTAGCATCCCAAAAAATTTTGTATATAGGCTCAAAAAAATTACGACACCTCAGTTGTGATCCTACGACACCCTAATTGAAAACCTACGACACCCATTCAGAAAACATTAAGACAAAGCATTACAGTATCCCAAAAAATTTTGTATATAGGCTCAAAAAAATTACGACACCCTAGTTGTGAACCTACGACACCCTAGTTGAAAATCTACGACACCCATTCAGAAAACGTTAAGATAAAGCATTACAACACAAAAAAAATTATGATATAAGCTTAAAAAAATACGATACCCCATTTATAAACCTATAACACCCATTCATAATTTAAGAAGGTTGTGAACCTACGATACCATAATTGTGAACCTACGACACCCTAGTTGAAAACCTATAACACCCATTCAGAAAATGTTAAGACAAGCATTACAGCATCCCAAAAAATTTTGTATATAAGCTCAAAAAAAAATTACGGCACCTCAGTTGTGAACATACGATACCCTAGTTGAAAACCTACGACATCCATTCAGAAAAGGTTAAGTCAAAGCATTACATTATCCCAAAAAAATTTGTATATAGGCTCAAAAAAAATTACGACACCCTAGTTGTGAACCTACGACACCTTAGTTGAAAACCTACGACACCCATTCAAAAATGTTAAGACAAAGCATTACAACACCACAAAAAAAATTCTAATATAAGCTAAAAAAATACGACACCCCATTTGTAAACCTATGACACCCATTCATAATTTAAGAAGGTTGTGAACCTACGACACCCTAGTTGTGAACCTACGACACCCTAGTTGAAAACCTATGATACCCATTCAGAAAACGTTAAGATAAAGCATTACAGCATCCCAAAAAATTTTGTATATAGGCTTAAAAAAAAATTACGATACCTCAGTTGTAAACTTACGACATCCTAATTGAAAACCTATGACACCCATTCAAAAAACGTTAAAACAAAGCATTACAACATCACAAAAAAAAATTCTGTTATAAGCAAAAAAAATTACGACACCCTAGTTATGAACCTACGATACCCTAGTTAAAAACCTACGACACCCATTCAGAAAATGTTAAGACAAAGCATTACAATACCAAAAAAAAATTATGATATAAGCTAAAAAAAATAGGACACCCCATTTGTAAACCTATGATACCCATTCATAATTTAAGAAGGTTGTGAACCTACGACACCCTAGTTGTGAACCTACGACACCCTAATTGAAAACCTACGACACCCATTCAGAAAACATTAAGACAAAGCATTACAACACCACAAAAAAAATTCTGATATAAGCTAAAAAAAATATGACATCCATTTGTAAACCTATGACACCCATTCATAATTTAAGAAGGTGTGAACCTACGACACCCTAGTTGTGAACCTACGATACCCTAGTTGAAAACCTACGACACCCATTCAAAAAATGTTAAGACAAAGCATTACAACACCACACAAAAATTATGATATAAGCTTAAAAAAAATATGACACCCCATTTGTAAACTTATGACACCCATTCATAATTTAAGAAGGTTGTGAACCTACGACACCCTAGTTGAAAACCTATGACACCCTTTCAGAAAACGTTAAGACAAAGCATTACAGCATCCCAAAAAATTTTGTATATAGGCTCAAAAAAATTTACGACACCTCAGTTGTAAACTTACGACATCCTAATTGAAAACCTACGACACCCATTCAAAAAATGTTAAGACAAAGCATTATAACATCACATAAAAAATTTCTATTATAGGCAAAAAAAATTAAGACACCCTAGTTGTGAACCTACGGCACCCATTCAGAAAACGTTAAGACAAAGCATTACAACACCACACAAAAAATTCTGATATAAGCTAAAAAAAAATACGACACCCCATTTGTAAACCTATGACACCTATTCATAATTTAAGAAGGTTGTGAACCTAAGACACTCTAATTGTGAACCTACGACACCCTAGTTTAAAATCTACGATACCCATTCAGAAAACGTTAAGACAAAGCATTACAACACCATAAAAAATTCTGATATAAGCTAAAAATAATATGACACCCCACTTGTAAACCTATGACACCCATTCATAATTTAAGAAGGTTGTGAACTTACGACACCCTAGTTGTGAACCTACGACACCCTAGTTGAAAACCTACGACACCCATTCAGAAAACGTTAAGACAAAGCATTACAATATCACAAAAAAAAATCTGATATAAGCTAAAAAAAATATGACACCCCATTTGCAAACCTGTGACACCCATTCATAATTTAAGAAGGTTGTGAACCTACGACACCCTAGTTGTGAACCTACGACATCCTATTTGAAAATATATGACACCCATTCAGAAAACATTAAGACAAAGCATTACAACATCCCAAAAAATTTTGTATACAGGCTCAAAAAATTTACGACACCTCAGTTGTGAACCTACGACACCCTATTTAAAAACCTATGACACCCTAGTTGAAAACCTACGACACCCATTCAGAAAACGTTAAGACAAAGCATTACAGCATCCCAAAAAATTTTGTATATAGGCTCAAAAAATTTATGACACCCTAGTTGTGAACCTACGACACCCTATGTTGATCCATTTATTGATTTTGATGATTAATAAAGGAATTGAGTATATTTATTTGATTACTAATGGATTTTATAAATGTTTCAGGACTTAAATTTATTTGATCAATTTAAAGGAATTAAGAAATGAATTTTGAATCAAATACAAATCAGAGATTTCAAAGTTTCAGAGCTTGGAGTCGACACCTAGAATATCAGGAGCCGACCCCATGGCCATTCAATTTTAATCTAATTTTTTATACGGTCAGGAGCTGACACCTAGAGTTTCGGAGCCGACACCTAAAGTTTCGGAGTCGACACTTACAGTGTCTGGAGCCGACTTCGATGCGGGACAGAACGTTAATTTTTTGAGCATCCTTGAGCCGACACCTACAGTATTCAGGAGCCGACACCTGACGACGGCGAGCCGACACTTACTTTTGCGGAGCCGACTCCACGACGAACTCATATTTTACTATTTATGGAAAACGATCTGGAGCCGACACCTGAAAAGCTGGAGCCGACTCCAACCCACCTGGATAAAAAATTAAAAATGCCAGATCAGCTCTAATGGTAATATTTTGATTTCTGACATCTAACGGCTATTTTTTATGAATGGAAAATCCTTCCAGGTACACTCCAACGGCTAGATTTCCACCCAAAAATGAATCAAAGGAAAATCTATAAAAAGGGGGAAAACAACCGTTTAAAAAGAGAATAGAAACGGATAGACAAAAATCAAAAATCAAAATCTGAGAAGTCTTGAGCCTTATATCCAAGAGAGGAGCTTTCAAATTCAAATCATCCACTCCACAAAGCTCAAAGAAGAATCCAAGCCATTCAATAGTGAAAAAATTAGAGGATTCTCAACTAGAAGAAAAAGACCAACTTTTCAATCTTCTCAACTGCATCTATTGTGAGGAATCGGAGCTGAGGCTTGATTCAACCCAGCAAGGAGAAGAGGAAAAGAAGAAAAGAAGAAAAGCTCAAAGCAAACAACTTCAAACCAGGCTTTTCTAAACCTATTTATTATCTTTGAATATTTGCTCATTGAGGAGCTGTGAAACTTGTAAAACATTCTTATATTTGTTTGTGCCTAGTTCAATCAAAGGGGATTGAACTAGTGGAGGTTGTTAACCTCGGGTCAAGCTAGTTTAGCTTGAGTTTAGGGTTATGTGTTGGTGAGCCCGTAAACCGGCTGGGTTCGTTGTGATCCCGGGTAAAACAATAAGTTTGGGTTGTGAACTTGTAAAACAACTCGGCTGTAATCGAGGAGATTATAGTGTGGACCCAAGTAGGATCTTGGGAGTGGACGTAGGTGTTGGATACACCGAACCACTATAAAATCTTTATCTTTGCCATGCTTCCATTGTCTCTATCTCTATCTCTATTTTATTCATTGTGATTATATTTACATTGCATTTATTTTCATTCATCTTAAGCAAACAATTTTTTAAGAGGCTAAATTTTTTAAAGAACCCAATTCACCCCCCCCTCTTGGGTTGTCATTTGGGCCAACAATTGGTATCAGAGCAAGTGCTCATTAGATTTGATCATACGATCAAGAGCTAAAGATCCAAATGGCAGCTCAAGTTGGATCATTTGCCGAAGGTCATTCTACGAATAGACCTCCCTTATTTAATGGTTCCAACTATTCTTATTGGAAAGAAGAATGAGGATATTCATTCAAGCTTCTGATTATGAATTGTGGGGTGTTATAACTAATGGACCTAGTACACCCACACACGTTGTTGATGGCACTATTGTTCCTAAGCCCAAAAGGGATTGGAATGATAATGATAGGAAAATGGCCAGCTCAATGCTAAGGCTATGAATGTCTTATATTGCTCTTTAGATGCTAATGAATTTAATAGAATCTCCACATGTAATTCCGCAAAGGAGATTTGGGATAGATTAGAGGTTACCCATGAGGGTACTAACCAAGTAAAAGAATCCAAAACAAACATTCTTGTTCATAAATATGAGTTATTTTGCATGGAACAAACTGAAACTATAGCTAGCATGTACACTAGATTTACTGATATTGTAAATGGGTTGAAAAGTTTAGGCAAAATATTCTAACTCTAAACTTGTCCGTAAAATTCTCAGGTCACTTCCAAGAATGTAGGAAGCGAAGGTGACCGCAATCCAAGAAGCAAAGGACCATCAACACCTTATCCTTAGAGGAGCTTCTAGGATCCCTAATGACCCATGAATTGACCATGAAGCAGCACTAGAAGAAGATGTGAAAAAGAAAAGACCATAGCTCTTAAGGCTGTGAAAATGAGGAGAGCTGCAGTGATAGTGAAGAAGATGATGATGAGACAGCTCTCTAGCAAGAAAGTTCAAAAATTCATGAGGAGAAAGAGACCCTTCCACAAGAAGAAATTGGAACTAAGATGGAAGGAGAGAAAGAAAAAGACAAGGACAAGGATAAAGAGAAAGACCCCTTGATTTGCTATGAATGTAAGAAACCGGAGCATTATAGATATGATTGTCCTCAACTGAAAAAGACTTTCAAGAAGAAAAAGAAAGTCTATGTTGCAACTTGGAGTGACAGCGATGAATCTCATCGGAGGAAGAACAAAAGGAGGTTGCCAACATTTGCTTTATGGCAAACGAGGAGGATGAGGTAAGTTCTGAAAACTCTTGCGATGAATTTGCTTTTGATGAATTGTTTGATGCTTTTAATGAACTTGTTGGTGATTTCAAAATTTTAAAAAAGAAATATAAGTTTTTAAAAAATGAAAATTTAACTTTGATTGAAGAAAAAGAAAATCTTAATAATGAAACTAAAGTGCTGAAATCTGAAAAAGACAATTTGACTAAAGAAAAAGAATCAATTTCCAATGAAAATGATAAACTAAAGAAGGAAGTTGATAAATATAAAAGTATTGTTGACAAATTCACTTATAGTTCAGAAAAACTTA
>UESW01002142.1:0-48408 GCA_900491605.1 Calamus simplicifolius | reverse complement strand
GATAAAACACTATTTTTGAAAACAAAAGATAAAGATTTATTAGTAGTACAATATATGTTGATGATATTATTTTCGGTGCTACTAACAATTTGTTATGTCAAGAATTTGCTAAGTTAATGCAGGGTGAGTTTGAAATGAGTATGATGGGAGAACTCAACTTCTTCCTAGGACTTCAAATCAAACAAAGCAAAGATGGAATTTTCATCAATCAAGCCAAATACACAAAAGAACTGCTCAAGAAATTTGGAATGGAGTCAATCAAACCACTTGGGACACCTATGAGTCCTTCGTGCAAATTGGACAAAGATGAAGATGGTAAGAAAGTAGATCAAAAACATTACAGAGGTATGATTGGATCTTTTCCTTACTTAACAGCTAGTAGACCAAATATTATGTTTGCAGTATGTTTATGTGCTAGATTTCAATCTGAACCTAAAGAATCTCACTTAATTGCTGTAAAAAGAATTTTAAGATATTTAAGTGGAACTAAAAATGTAGGTTTATGGCACTCTAGAGACTCAACTTTAAATTTAATTGCATATTCTGATTCTGACTATGCTGGATGTAAATTGGATAGAAAAAGTACAAGTGGTGCATGTCAATTCTTAGGATGTAACTTAATCTCTTAGTTTAGCAAAAAGCAAAATTCGGTTGCATTATCAACTGCTGAAGCAGAATATGTTGCAGCTGGAAGTTGCTGTGCTTAAATTCTTTGGATTAAGAGACAACTTGAAGATTATGGCATAACCCTTGATAAAACACCAATTAGATGTGATAACACGAGTGCAATAAATCTAACTAAAAATCCAATTCAACATTCAAGAACAAAACACATTGAAATTAGATATCATTTCATAAGAGAACATGTAGCTAATAATGAAATTTATCTTGAATATGTTAATACAGAGGAACAATTAGCTGACATATTTACAAAACCTTTGAGTGAAGAGAGATTTTGTTATCTTAGAGGTAAATTAGGGATATGTGACCCTATGGATTGATTTTGATACATTAAGGAATGAGAATCTAGATTTCTATTAATTTCTTGATATTCTCTTCACAATTTTAAGGACAAATTATCTAGTCATTTGAGCTATTTGATCCTTAATACTCCAAAATTTTATTAAAATTTTATAAAATTTATTTTGACGAGTTTCAGTCATTTGAATTTTATATATTTTTGCTGAAACTGTCTTTGGAGTCGATACCTCAGAATGAGGAGTCGATACCTCTGACTGTGTCGCTCTCGGTCCTGACCTTGGAGCCGACACCTGTGAATTCAGAGCCGACTCCAGTTCAAGCGCTGACTGTGTTAGCGACTTGGAGTCGACACCCGACTTTGCGGGAGTCGACACCTGGGAATCAAAAATTGATTTATTAGGGCAGAGTCGACACCTCGTCATTTCATTACATTCTCAAATCCTAACCAAACTCTTCCAAAATTCTTCCAAAACTTCTCCATCTCTAATTCCATCCAAATCGAACCTTTCCAAAGATCAAATGGCACCCAAAAGGAGAGAATCAGTGGTTGGAGCACCGATGACTACGGAAAAGCGGTCCGCACGTCGTCCCATTCGTGAGCCGACTCCAAGCAGCGATTTGTCCACGGATTCTGACAACCCCAACACATCTTCCACACAGGTAGATACCTTAGCCGGTAGAGTCATAACAATGGGGAGAAAAATCAATTTTGACCTATTTGAATCCGAGGGTTTTTCAATCGGGAGACAATTGAAGGAAATAGGCTGGGATAAGCTATGCTCTCTTGATGTTCCTACCTATCCAGCCTTAGTAAAAGAATTCTATTTCAATTTGGCTAGAGGGGATGGATGTTTATAAGCATTGTTAGAAGGAAAAGGATTCATCTCACCTTTCAAAAGCTTGGAAACCTCCTTAGCATCCCAATCACTGGTTTAGCAGCTGACATGCACAGTGATAGGTCAGCAGCTCTTTCAAGGATGATAGGAAGGGAAGTAACAGAGTTTGAGGAAATTAGAGCCAATCAACTACCCCTAGAATTAAGATTATTACACAATATATGCAGTAGAATTTTGTTTCCAAAACTGGTCAGTTTGAGTATGTCTCGGAGCAAGACATTGTGGTTATGGATAGTGTTCTGACTGGGCAGCCGATAAATCTAGCAGCAATGATGATTTTTTATATGGCAGAAGCTGGAGGAAAGAGAAGATCATCCCTACCGTATGGAATGGTACTTACTATGGTTTTCAGGAGCCAAGGGGTTGAAATTCAAGTGAATGAACCTTCCAAGAACCTGAGGCACACAGATTACTATAGTTTGGCAACATTGCATCGGATGGGTTTTGTTAAGGTGAATGGACAGTAGGATAGAAAGGACACCTAGATGAAAGAGCCCCTATGCCGAGAGTTTCTGAGCCTTGCGAGGCTGGAACCATCATTTAGGGTTCCTTCTCCACAGCCTAGAGTTCCATTTCTGTTCCTGTTCCTACTCCTGCTCCTGCACCTGCACAAGTTTATGATTAACCATCCACTTCTTCGACTGGATTCTCAGACCTTCAAATGGAGCAATTAAAAAGTTTGTTTGCAGCTCAGAAGGATGAGTTTGACAGTAAATTCATGAATTTAAAAGAATCACTTTACCCCCTTGATGATCGGATTGCAAAGATTGAATCAACTCTCAACTCCTCCGCAGAATCTTTAAGTGGTGATTTGAAGAACATCTTTGAAGAGCTTAAAGAGATTTATGGAGATGGTGAAACTTATTCAAAGTGCAACGCCGAGCTTCAAGACAAAATCTTAACAGCTTGCACATTTGTTGATGAGAGACTAAAAGATTATGTTAGACTTCAATGTGATGGAATGAAAAATATTGTAGACCATTTAACAAGAATAGTGAGAAAGAACTTTTGATGTAATGTATGTTTAATTTTGTTGAAATGTAGTTTACATTTTGATGTAATGAAGTTTTTGTAATGAAGTTAATGTAATGAAGTTTAAAGGGGGAGAGAATTATGTAATACTTGACTATATGTTGATGTAGTGAAGTTTATGTTGATGAATGAAAAGTTTTTTTGACTTTTGTTGAAACGAAATTATCCTTTGATTATCTTTTGATGCAATTATATTTTGATGCAGTAAAATAGTCTTTACCTTTTTGTTGATTACAAAAAAGGAGGAGAGAATTAGGATTGTATATGCATTAAGAGGGAGAAAATTATATGGAAAGAATTATAGTTGTTAATTGCATTAAAGGGGAGAATGTTATGTTGCATTAATTGGTTAATATGAAAATTGAGTTATTTAATTGATTTATATGAAACATTAATGGAGTTAATTGATTAATATGATATTGAGTTATTGATGTGGATTAATAATCAAATTGATTTATCTATGCAAAGAAATCTTAAGTACCAAATGTGTAAAGTAAGAGGAAGAATAATTTGAACTTCATAGGGGAAGCTACCTTATTCAGGGGGAGCTTACTCGTAAAGATCACTTCCTTGATATTTTTTTAATTTAAGAATTCTATGCATATACTCAATGTTTTTATAATCATAAAAAAGGGGGAGATTGTTGATCATTTATTGATTTTGATGATTAATAAAGGAATTGAGTATATTTATTTGATTACTAATGGATTTTATAAGTGTTTCAAGACTTAAATTTATTTGATCAATTTAAAGGAATTAAGAAATGAATTTTGAATGAAATACAAATCAGAGATTTCAAAGTTTCAGAGCTTGGAGTCGACACCTAGAATATCAGGAGCCGACCCCATGGCCATTCAATTTTAATCTAATTTTGATACGGTCCGAAGCCGACACCTAGAGTTTCGAAGCCGACACTTAAAGTTTCGGAGTCGACACTTACATGTCTGGAGCCGACTCCGATGCGGGGATAGAACGTTGATTTTTTGAGCATCCTTGAGCCGACACCTACAGTATTCAGGAGCCAACACCTGACGATGGCGAGCTGACACTTACTTTTGCGGAGCCGACTCCACGACGAACTCAGATTTTACTATTTATGGAAAAACGATCTGGAGCCAACACCTGAAAAGCTGGAGCCGACTCCAACCCACCTGGACGAAAAATTAAAAATGCCAGATCAGCTCTAACGGTAATATTTTTGATTTCTGACATCTAATGGCTATTTTTTATGAATGGAAAATCCTTCCAGGTACACTCCAACGGCTAGATTTCCACCCAAAAATGAATCAAAAGAAAATCTATAAAAAGGGGGAAAAACAACCATTTAAAAGAGAATAGAAACGGATAGACAAAAATCAAAAATCAAAATCCGAGAAGTCTTGAGCCTTATATCCAAGAGAGGAGCTTTCAAATTCAAATCCTTCCACTCCACAAAGCTCAAAGAAGAATCCAAGCCATTCAAATAGTGAAAAAATCGGAGGATTCTCAACTAGAAGAAAAAGATCAACTTTTCAATCTTCTCAACTGCATCTACTGTGAGGAATCGGAGCTGAGGCTTGATTCAACCCAGCAAGGAGAAGAGGAAAAGAAGAAAAAAAGAAAGCTCAAAGCCAAACAACTTCAAACCAGGCTTTTCTAAACCTATTTACTTATCCTTGAATATTTGCTCATTGAGGAGCTGTGAAACTTTGTAAAACATTCTTATATTTGTTTGTGCCTAGTTCAATCAAAGGGGATTGAACTAGTGGAGGTTGTTAACCTCGGGTCAAGCTAGTTTAGCTTGAGTTTAGGGTTGTGTGCTGGTGAGCCCGTAAAACCGGCTAGGTTCGTTGTGATCCCGGGTAAAACAACAAGTTTGGGTTGTGAACTTGTAAAACAACTCGGCTGTAATCGAGGAGATTATAGTGTGGACCCAAGTAGGATCTTGGGAGTGGACGTAGGTGTTGGATACACCGAACCACTATAAAATCTTTGTGTTTGCCGTGCTTCCATTATCTCTATCTCTATCTCTATTTTATTCATTGTGCTTTATATTTACATTGCATTTATTTTCATTCATCTTAAGCAAATAATTTTTTAAGAGGCTAAATTTTTTAAAGAACCCAATTCACTCCCCCCCTCTTGGGTTGTCATCTGGGCCAACACCCTAGTTGAAAACCTACGACACCCATTCAGAAAACGTTAAGACAAAGCATTACAATACTACAAAAAAAATTCTGATATAAGATAAAAACAATACGACACCCCATTTATAAACCTATGACACCCATTCATAATTTAAAAAGGTTGTGAACCTACGACACCCTAGTTGTGAACCTATAACACCCTAGTTGAAAACCTATGATACCTATTCAGAAAACGTTAAGACAAAGCATTATAGCATCCCAAAAAATTTTGTATATAGGCTCAAAAAAAATTACGACACTTCAGTTGTAAACTTATGATATCCTAATTGAAAACCTACGACACCCATTCAAAAAACGTTAAGACAAAGCATTATAACATCCCAAAAAAATGTTTGTTATAGGTAAAAAAAATTACGACACCCTAGTTGTGAACCAATGACACCCTAGTTGAAAAGCTACAACACCTATTCAGAAAACGTTAAGACAAAGCATTACAACATTACAAAAAAAATTCTGATATAAGCTAAAAAAAATTATGACACTCCATTTGTAAACTTACGACACCCTAGTTCAAAACCTACGACACCAATTCAGAAAACGTTAAGACAAAGCATTACAACATCGTAAAAAAAATTATGATATAAGCTTAAAAAAATTTACGATACCCCATTTGTAAACTTACGACACCCTAGTTGAAAACCTACAACACCCATTCAGAAAACATTAAGACAGAGCATTACAACATCCCAAAAAATATCTGATATAGGCAAAAAAAAATTATGACACCCTAGAAAAAATTTTTGATATAGGCCAAGAAAGAAATTACAACACCTCAGAAAAATTTTTAGACTAGATGATGAGGACCTTGAGAAATTGAACGAATGCTTTTTGAGCAGCAAGGCTGCTAAGAAGTTAGAGTTTAAGGAATACCGATGAACCAAAGCTGATGAATCATCAAAAGCTAGCACCAAAGCTGATGAATCCTCCAAAGCTATCGCCGCACCAAAAAGACCATTGATCTCCAAACGAAACCATCCAGTTCCTGAATGCCGATGTCATCGGCACCGAGCCCCTTCCATCAAGGTACGCCAAGGCGGTGATGCTGGTCCAAACTAACACCCTCATGCAGGCCTACTTCTACCTGCCATCTTATCTGGTAGGAGATCCTGGAAGCCATCGTCAAGCTCATGAACCACAACCTCAACCCAGACTCCCGCTCTGCGGCACCATCATCCACAGGAAGAATGTTTTACAATCAGAAAGAGTTTTTTATCAGTAAAATTCAAATAAGATGAAGGGTTGAAGTAGGCTGGAGGGAAAGGGCATTTTCGTCTGCACGCCAATGGTGAAAAGATGAATGGCTTTTAATGGATGTCACAATCAAAACATAACATTATCTCCATGCTATCTCGTCCCATCGCGTCAGGCCATATGTGATCCATATGGACCAATAAGAAAGAACGGTGTAGCCCACGTTAGATTTGCTGCACCGAAGGCAGTGTACAAAGACTTTTCCCTCCCCAATATCTTTCTTTTTAGTCTTGACTAGTTGAAGAGATGGAATCCTTATTCTTCTTCGATGACCCATGAATCTATGATCCTTCCTGTTTGAAATCCTCTATTTCTATTTTAGTCTTTAAGCCTTCTCTAAATCATCATTTCATGTGATACTCTAATGGTTTCATGTGATTTTTATTTCTTATCTTTCTGCATCATTGGATTTTTAATGATGATGCTAGTGCCTGTTTGCAAAAGAAAGCTATGATCTATATGTTGTTTTGAATTAGCTTTTCTATGGATGATAGTTGCATGGAATAATAGATTATCTCTATTTCCATGTTTATTTCCAAGATTTCACTACACAAAAATATGAGCTTATTGTAAATTTTAGTGTTTAGGTTGCTTTCTTTCTTTCTTTCCTTCATCAGAAAGATGTCTTCATTCATTTTTAAAATTTTTATATATTATTATATAATTTTTATATTTATTATATAATTAATAATTAATACATTTATTATGTCATCATGACATCATGAGTCAACTTAGGTTAACCCAACAATTAAACCATTGACCCACAATCTAGCCTCTTTTTTTAGTTCGATGAACAATTTGATTTTTAAAGCACTGGTTAAGCTATTGTTATTGTAATAGAAAACTAAACTTCATTATCTATAAAAATGCTACTATTTTTGGTATATGTATCACAATTTATCCATTTTTTTTCTAGCAAGGTTAATAAGATAAGTAAAATTTAGTTTGTGCTTCCAATCACAACACTTAAGCATCATTAAGATTGGGTATTACTATTATTGCTATTATTGAAGAATAAGAAAGTTATATGAAACATAACTTTTGATGAAATTGAATAGATTTGCCCTCAAATCCTTATCACTCTAAAATATAATATATCATAAAAAGTTATATGATAATAACATCAAATATTATGTATAGTATATTAGAATATTATACTATGATATTATATTATATTGTAATATTATATTATATTACATTATTGAAGGTCTAAGTTGATCATTTTTTCTAATAATAGAGATGATAAAGGAATGTTTAAACCCAAACATAATGAGGTTAAACTTATGCCACCCGAAACTAGATATAAATTATATATTATGTTTGCTATAAGTATAATTGTTAGAGTTTGATAGAATACTTGAGCTAAAGATATCCATTCAACATCTTAATGTCTTTGAAAGTTATCCTTAACACTTAAAAGGGAAAAAAAAGGTAAACCCTTCGTTTCCAAATATGACATAGTCCCTTTTGTATTTTTTTTTTGTTGACTTTCTAACGTCCTTGAGAAATAATATTATATACTACTAATTTATTTTATGCATAGTTTTGGGATCTTACAGGTGTTTGTGTATTACATGTATATATATTTTCTTTTGCAAACATGTTGAGAAATAGATGAAAAATGACCCAAAAAATAGCTATGAAAACAAACTTTAACAAGTAATTTTTAACCAAAAGGCTCTAATCATCAAAGGAAAGTCAAAATAAAAGTAGAAAAATAATATGCTTGTTACTAGGTAATATTATTTTGTCTCATGTTTCATATATATTACTTAAGTTTTATTATATTAGCAATTCAAATATTAAATTTAGTAAATCTAGCAAATAAATTGTTGATTTAATGAGATCAATATATTAATTATCAAAACAATAACAGACAACTCATACATATTTTATATGCATATCTAAAATCAAGACTCAGCTTTTTTAAGTTCTTTGTCTATGCATTTATATGGATTTTGATGTTAATATATTCTATCATAATAGTTTATCACTTAATATACAATATATATAAATGATGTTGTTATTAATTTTCTTGTCCATTATCAACATTCATTACACAATGTGCAATAAAAAAATCATAGTTTATAATTGTTATATTATTATATTACATTTCAAGAATAATTTATAAAGAAAAAATCATATCATGTGCATCACACGGGCTGATATTAAAGACACATGCATTAATAAGAAAAGATTTTGTAGGAAGAGTTAACATATATAGAGTTTTCTTTTGCTGACATCAATGATTCTCATATTATTGGCAGGAGTTTCCATTTAGCAATTATTAAAGTTTATTTCTTAATATATGACAAAAAAATAGTATATTTTTAAAATTTATCATCTGAGTTATTTTTTGGTTTAAAAAAAATTAGCATCATATTATTTCTTTCAAAAGAAAAAGAAAAAAAATTATAATATGATACATTATGAGAAATAGTGTTCTCTATGTCTTGCACAAGCATTTTTATCAACATATATGCAAGTTTAATAATAGTTACTTTAAAATTCTTGATAGATATTAAATCAATATCGAGTATAAAAAGCATTCTTTATTGAAGAAATTAAGAAATTTGGTATCTAGGTGCAGAATTAGATATAGAACAGAGTGCGATGAATAGTAAAAATGAACAGTATTGAACAGTACTTCATGAGAAGTCTAACATTGCGGCTGTGAACATTAATGAATAGTAATGAATAGTAATGAACAGTGAAATTTCAAAAGGAAAAGCTGCGAGATTTATAAACGCTGAAGATTTACTGAAAGCTTATATTAAGCTTATAAAACTGATTACAAATCTGAAAGCTTTTACATAAAACTGATAAACTGAAAACTTCCATGAAAACTGAAATAGTATTTTTACATAAAGCTGATTTCTTACTTCTGTTTACAGACTGCTAGGGAATACTCTGAGGTCAAGCTGTCGGTTAAACTCTTCTGTTTGGTTTAGGATGGTCTGAGTGATAAGATGGTCAATTTGGTGTTCTATTTTGTCAGAGTGGTACAGAAGGGTTTTAATGATAAGGCTTATGAACTCTTGGAAGATAAGCTCAAGTTCTGGGTCTAAGGTGTTCTGGGAGTTTATGTAGTTTATCATGTCTAGGAGTTCATGGGTAAGGCTGGTGAAGGCAAGAAGGTCTTCTGAAATGGGAGAAAACATGGTGTTATGGAGGTGGTAAGGATGAGGATAGGTTATTGTGGCCTAGTTTTGAGGAAGGAGGGTGATCTTTTGGTATTTGAGTGGACTGTAAGGTGTTTATGGTTGAGTGGATCATGGTTGGGTTTTTGGTGGAATTGGTAATGGGCGATGTTTTTGGAATGAGGGCGATGCCCTGGAATGGAGATGGTCATGGGTTTTTATAGGCTTAGGAAAGTGGAGGAATAGTGTTTTGAATAGTATTTTCAGGACAATAATTGAGGCACGGGTCTTCTGGTAAACAGTGGTGAATAGTGGATGAATAATAGTTTCAGGACAATAATTGAGGCACGGGTCTTTGAGTAAATAGTGGTGAATAGTGGATGAATGGTGGTTTCAGGATAATAATTGAGGGTTAATGGAGTGAAAAATCACACCTTAATGGTATCAGAGCCAAGTTAGATCACCATGCACCCACCAAGTTAAATCACCATGCACACAATGCACACATCTTTATTTCTCAACCAGCGTGTCACGCTTCCTAAGCGGGATATATGCAAATATATCTATAGCCCATGGAAATAATGAGCCCCTGGCTGGACATGAAAACTCTTGGTTAAGAAATAAAATCATAAAGGCATAGACTAGACAGCTTATCCCTTAGGGAAAAGGGTTAAGGGTGCTAGGAGACATAGTCTCTTGACTTTTCAACACATTAGGTTTAAGAACATTAGCTAAGCGGGCATCTTAATTATCCACCAGGTTCTTAGGAGATAATGATAAACGTGAGACCGTTGGTAGGCGTGAGACCGTTGCTAAGTGTAAGGCTGGTTGTGAGAGTAAGTCCAGCAGTGTTCCCGGTTGTAGACCCATTATCAATCCTAAGAAAGCAATGGAGCAAGTAATTAAGAAATTAGCTAAGGTTCAAAAGCCTAATAGGTTAGAAAAGTTGAAGAAACTATGATCCTAACACCCGAATACCCTAATCACACCCAAAGGTAAGCAATGGAAAGATTAGTAAAAAGATCAGCTAGAAGACCAAATCTAGACGAAATAGAAAACATAGAAACCAGTGAAGTTCAAGACTCTTATTCAAAAGATGCCATTAATATGATGACCAAAGCCATATCAAAAACAGAAATTAATATAACAAACAAAAAAATTCCAAAAATTAAGTATAACCAGATCTATGAAAAAGGAAGTTTTGATCTCTTTGAAGAGTATAGGATCAAAACTGCAGAACGAAGTTTGTCCATCAATTTAGAGAACGACCAAACCAGTGTTAGATTATTCCAGAAAGAAGACATAGCATCTTTCAAAGACAAGTATAGATACATCCATATAGTAGCAGTCCAAGTTGCTATAATCCCAAATCACAAAAATGGAATGGACAAACCTATATTTATAGCATTAAAAGATAACCGCTTTAATGAAGCAGAGGATGCAATCCTTAGTCTTATCAGCACCAATGTTAGTTGGGGACCTATCTATTTTGAGAATTATCCCTACTTAAGCTCAAAAATAGATGGCACCATTAAGGACTCTTTGGTTATAGATATCAAAGCATCAGGATACGACAATATTAAGCCAGGATATACTCCCCTTAGTATTGTCTACAGAGTAATCTATAAACTAATGACGACCAGAGTCAATGCTAAAGTAATAAGAAAGACCCCAAGGGGAAAAACTCTATTCTAGCTACAGACGAAAGACATCAGGCTATAGTTCCTCAGATGTGCAATTGGGAAGACGTAGAAATCAAAGACAACTGGACCTTAGAAAAAATACAGCCTCCTAGGAGATCAGTCAGAGAAAAAAGAATAGTCAACAAAATAACTCAGGATGACAGAGGAAATGTTAGCTATAATTTCAAAAGTTCATACAGTATGAGAAACCCTAGTACAGAAATAGGAGATACCAGCACAAAAAACCTGAAACTCATGGGAGTTGATTTAGAACCTAGTATTCCAAGCCTCTACTACGAAGATCCAAACTATTCGCCAACCTATTCTCAGATGGTAGACGAAACTCCAAAATAGTTAAATACCATTACCAGGAAATTTGTAATCAACAAAGAGAACATCAGAAAAGATTTCAGAGCACATTATAACAAAGAAAAGGTTGACTGGTTATGGAGAGAAACCGGTCCAGAAGAAAGAGAAAATTTGAAACAAGAATATTATAATTTCATGAATGAACAAAAGCTAGAAGTACCTTATTTTACATGGCTTGAATTAGCATGCAAAAATAGGAAGATCACAGATAAGTACCCTTTCAGATCCATAGGAGTGATTTGGAAACCCACAGAAAATAAGGAAATAAACTCAGAAAACATTCTTTTAGAAGAATGCCAGATTAATTATAGAAATCAAACAGTCATTGCCTCTCCATTTAAGGTCATTAACCCAGATAATGAAGGTTACCCAGCCACTAATAAAGAAATCAGAAAGGTAGTTCAACAAAACAACTATAGCAACCAGGCCCTATATACAATATCAGAACAATTAAATAAAATAGAAAAAACCATTGAACAAAAACCCTAGGAATCAAGAATTAATAAAGAAATAAAAATACAAAAACCTCTTTTCCAAACAACAATAGTTGGGAAAAAGATTTTAAAAGAAAAGAGGATAGAATCATAGATCAATTAACTAACAGACTAAGAGGAACTAGATTAAATATGATTTCATCCCAAGAATCTGAAAATCAGATAAACAAGATGAATAACAAAGGACAAACATATTACAGAACATAAAAGGATTATTATCCTAGACCAACTCCTCCAGATATCCAATTTGAAGAAAGAAAAACTTTAGAAGAGAAGCCTTTAGTGGTGGAGCAGTATACGAATGGAACCTAGATGGTATGTCAGAAAGAGAGATTTGGAATCTCTTATTAGAAATGAACATAGCAGCAGGAGCCCTAAGAGCCACCCATACTTATGAGGATAGCATCCTTAAGGATTTACCGAAAAATTAGAAGGATGGTAGAACAGATATCTTAAACCTGAACATAGAGGACAAATATTAAATAGCACAAAAATCATTGCCAAACCAAACTCATCAGAAACAGCAGAAGAGCCCAATGGGGTAGATACCCTAATCCATGCAATATACAGACACTTCGTGGGATAAGAGACACGAAGATATAAGATGCTTTTAATGAAACTTAGATGTCCCAAATTACAAGATTTCAGATGGTATAAATATACGTTTTTATGCAGAGTCTTAGAGAGAGAAGATTATAGTTCTCCTTTCTGGAAGGAGAAATTCATCTCAGGATTACCTAATCTATTTTCAAAGAAAGTTAGTAAAACCTTAGCAAAAGAATACCAAGGCAACATTAATTGGGATATTGTCACTTATGGTGATATCTTTGGAATAATTAACAAAACAGGGCTTAAAATATGCACTGAAATGAAACTCCAGTCTAAACTAAAAAGAGATGAAATTACAACTAACAAAGAATTAGGAGGATTTTGTAGGCAATATGGATATGAAATCCTAGTGCCTCCCTCTAAGAAGAAAAAGAAAATTAATAAGAAATTAGAAAATTTAAAATACTATAAAACCAGAACGAACAAATACCCAAATAAGGAAAGAAAAATATTTAGAGAACAAAAGACTAGAGAAGCTCCTAAATGGAGAAAAGAGTCAAGTCTCAACCAAAGAGAGAAAAAACACCAACCTGCTTTAGGTGTGGAAAGAAAGGTCACTTTAGTAAAAATTGCAGAAAATATAAAGTATCTCAGATTCAAAGAATGGATATCCCTGAAAACCAAAAGAAAAGATACTAGAATTAATACTATCCGATAGTGAAGAAAGCTATCCCTCAGACTTAGAAGATAATTCAAAAATGACCAAATCAATCTAATAGAAGAGAATGAGAGCTCATCAGATGAAGAAGAAACTTCCTCTGAAGAATTAGATGAAATTGCACTATGTGGGTGTACCGAAAACATTAAGATTAATATGATCAGTAACAGAAGAAGTGATTTGCTCATAGACATCATAGAAAAGATTGACAATCCCAAATTAAGAAAAGAATACCTAGAAGAACTTAAAAGAGAATTGCAGTCTATGCCTAAAAAAGAAATTTTAAGCCTACCGTAAAAAATTAAACAGAAGGATCAGGAAGAAAAACTTAAAATAGACCCAATTTCCAAACTAAACCAAAAAGTTAAGCAGATCAAAATAGAAATCAAGAAATTAAAGTCAGACATAGAAAAACTTAAGAAACCAGAAAAGGAAAAAGAAGTTCTTCAGGAAGAAGACAGTGAACAAGAAAGTTACCTAAATAAGATCACCACAGTAAAAGTCCAAAAATGGCACATCATAATTAGGCTAAAAGTTCATAATGAAATTAGGGAAACATATGCCCTAGTAGACACAGGGGCAGATATGAACTGCCTCCCAGAGGGACTATTCCTCAAAGAATATTATGAAGAAACGTGTGAAAATCTTTACACTGCAAATAATGCAAGTCTTAGAATCAAATATAAAATATCAAACGTACATGTTTGCCAAGACAGCATATGCTTTAAGACAACATTCATAGTAACCCCAATGTTCAAACCATCATCTTAGGAATACCATTCATCACCCTTCTTTATCAAATGGAAATCAATGAAGAAGGAATATTAACACATGTCTTTGGAAACAAAGTTACCTTCAACTTTGTAAATCCTACTAGAACCAAAGTAGTTGACTTATTAAGGGATCTCAGTATCCAAAAAATATAGCAGCCTTTAGAAAATTACAAAGCCTCTCAGGAATTAGAAAAAGAAGAACAAATCCAACCAAAATCATTAAGAAAGTCAGAAGTCAATATGATTAAAAATAAAAAACTACTTAACCCAAAACCAAGAAGAAGAAAATCTAGGACTAGAACCAAAAGGAAAGACAGTCAAGAAAATCACATAGATAAAATCTCAACAGAACCACTCAATGGTATATCAAGATTACCCTCCAAATCGGAAAAGAAATAAAGACAATATGTGCCTTAGTTGACACAGGGTCAGATGTAAACTGTATCCCAGAAGGAATCTTTTCGAACCATATGGAGAAAAACCCACAGAAACACTGCAGTTAGCAAACAACGAAAAACTCCAGATAGAATACAAATATCCAGAAGTATACATTTGTCAGGATAATGTTCAGCTGTTTAAAACCACCTTTGTCGTCAGTAAAAAGGTCAATTCTATCGTACTAGGAATGCCATTTCTAACACTTCTCTACAAAATGGAGATAGATAAAAATGGGATAACAACCCAGGTCTTAGGAAAACAGATCACCTTTAAATTCCTATAAACATCCTTAGCCAGAAAACATCAAAAGTCTCAGATTAAAAAAGTTCAAATGCGCATTCCAAAAGGATTTAAAAGAAAAAGTTTCTTATAGATTTACATGATGCTTTTGACAAACGATTTTATTAGCATTTAAATGAGATTTTTAAAAAAAAAACTCTAACTGAAGAATTTCTTACAGGATCAAAATGTTAGATAAACCAAAAAATATGTCAGACAAGCCTGGGACCAAAGCTTCCTATACTAAACCTATGGCACTTGTACCGTTAACATCCATTACTCCTTTAAGAAACCAATATTCAGCCCTTGCTTCGTCCTCTCAAAGTTACTCTCAAGCCACCCAGAAATGGTCACCACCTGGCCCTAAGCCTATTTCAAGTCCAACAAGGCCCAGTCCATCTAACCCTACCATAGCCAGACCTAGTCCTTCCAGACAAGCTCCAGTAAATCCTTACATCTCAAAACCCTGCTCCCTCATGGTCAAACTCCTAGAAGAAGATGAAATAGGCAGTGGACAGATCCCTAAATTATCCAGAATCTTTCAGCAAATGGAAAAATTGTTCAGTACCACTTATCCCAAGGCTACCAAGTTCCCTTAAAAACCCAAGAATATTATGAGTTTATTCTAGTAGATTCAGACTCTGCTGAAATAACTCACACACCAGTACTCAACTCAGAGACAATAGCCTACTCTAAATGCAAAATCATAAAATTCATCACCAAGAAAGAATGGGGAAACCCGTACCAAGCCAGAGTGTTCTCTCAAAGATTTTCTCCTTCCCAGTATAACTACTTTGATTACCAAGAAGCATGGTTTAATGCCTTTTACCTTAAGCCCACAGACCATAGCTGGTTTTTCAGTTTCTGCCAAAAATTCAACAAAAAATCCCAAGTTGGACCCATAATTGGTGGGTTTACTTTGGATTAACCAAAGACATATTACCAGAAGAAATCCAAGCCACATGAAACTACTTTCATGATAACCTCAAGACAACATCTTACGGAAACAAAGCAATCATGTTCACAGTTGAATTCCAAGTCCCCTGGATTCTAGGATGGGACTTCGCCATCAGCAGAACACTTGACCACCAATATCCACCAATTTTGGAAAGACGATTCAGAATCAAATGGTGGAAAAACTTCCAATCAGGAGAAAGGCTATTAATAAGTAATATCCGCCTATGGCTTATTACTTATGATAACCTTAGACAATTTCCGAAGCCAGAGAAGAACCGGACCTCCCCATCTCCAAGCAAAACCCCCAGTAAAAAAGAATTAAAGAAAAAATTATTAGAAGAATTGTCCCAATTGGGAGACTGATAATGAAGAAGACATCGGATCATCACAACTAGATCCAGCAATGAAGTTTGTTCAAGACCCTTATGAGGATTATGACATCGAATAATCGTCATAAGGAGGGCCAGACAGAAACAACCAGTTGATGACATTAACAGTACATGCCAAACCCTGTGGCAATCCAGCACCCACCAATCATAGTGGCAGTCCACAAGACTTACAGCCCAGCTAGCCAACCAGTTCATACAAATCAGCCTGCCGAACCCAATGGCAGCCCAAAAGCAACAGCATCTCAACGGCATCTGCAAACCACCATAGCAGTCCGGATCATCAACCTGTTCAGCCCAGTACAACCACAACTAGCCCATCAATTTGCTAGCCCAGCAATGCAAGATAGCAACTACAGTTCACTCATGTGTGAAACCACAAGTTCACACCCGTGAAGTCTCCAGAATATCAACCAAATTCAACCACATTGGTGATCCTCCAGCACAAAGCAATCATGCAGCATCTGCCAGCATAGAGCAATCATACAGCCTCAATAGTCACAGCATGTGAAGCTTCGGTCAATCAGCCAGGCGAATCTTATCTTCGACAACTATAGCATGTGCAAAACCCAGTCGGCCAGACCTCTTTTTGAGAACACTGTCCTGAAAAAGGTCACAAATGCAGCTGTACATGTGCTGCAGTGCTCGCCAACTCCCAAACGCCATACCCTTTCGGTGCGATTTCCCACTCCATTAACCCTCAATTATTGTCCTGAAACCACTATTCATCCACTATTCACCATTGTTTACTCAAAGACCTGTGCCTCAATTATTGTCCTGAAACTACTATTTATCCACTATTCATCATTGTTTACCAAAAGACTCGTGCCTCAATTATTGTCCTGAAAATACTGTTCAAAACACTATTCCTCCACTTTCCTAAGCCTATAAAAACCCATGGCCATCTCCATTCCAGGGCATCGCCCTCATTCAAAAAATATCGCCCATTACCAATTCCACCAAAAACCCAACCATGATCCACTCAACCATAAACACCTTACAGTTCACTCAAAATACCAAAAGACCACCCTCTTTCCTCAAAACTAGGCCACAATAACCTATCCTCAGCCTTACCACCTCCATAACACCATGTTTTCTCCCATTTCAGAAGACCTTCTTGCCTTCACCAACCTTACCCATGAACTCCTAGACATGATAAACTACATAAACTCCCAGAACACCTTAGACCCAGAACTTGAGCTTATCTTCCAAGAGTTCATAAGCCTTGTCATTAAAACCCTCCTATACCACTCTGAGAAAATAGAACACCATATTGACCATCATATCATTCAGACCATCCTAGACCAAACAGAAGAGTTTTACCGACAGCTTGACCTCAGAGTATTCCCTAATAGCCTGTAAATAGAAGTAAGAAATCAGCTTTATGTAAAAACACTATTTCAGTTTTCATATAAGTTTTCAGTTTATCAGTTTTATGTAAAAGCTTTCAGATTTGTAATCAGTTTTATAAGCTCAATATAAGCTTTCAGCAAATTTTCAGCGTTTATAAAATCTTACAGCTTTTCCTTCTGAAATTTCACTATTCATTACTATTCATTACTATTCATTACTGTTCACAGCCGCAATGTTAGACTTCTTATGAAGTACTGTTAAGCACTTGTTGGTCCATATAGCAACCCAAGAGGGGGGTGAATTGGGTTTTTCAAAAATTAAACTCTTTTGAAAGATAACCCCCAGCGGAAATAAAAACTTAGATTCACAGATTTAAAACTAAGCAACTATAAATGAAGAGTTGAAGATAAAGAGACAATCACGGCAAACACAATAGATTTTATAGTGGTTCGGTGTACCTACACCTACGTCCACTCCCAAGTACCTCTTGGGTCCACACTATAATCAAACTGATTACAGCAGAGTTGTTTTGCAAGCTCACAACTCAAACTTGTTGTTTTCCCGGGTGCACAACGAACCCAGCTGGTTTTCAAGGCTCACCAGCACAAAACCTAAAACCACAAGCTAATGCTTGCACAAGGCTAACAGCCTCAACTGAATCAATCACCAGATTGACCCAGCAAACAGTATTGATTTTACAAAAGCAAACTGCTCCTTCAATGAGCAAATATACAATAATGAAACAATAAATAGAGATTAGGAACCAAAGCCTGATTCGAAGATCTTGGTGGCTTCTTCCTTCTCTTCCTTTGAATGGATCTTCCTTTGAATATGCTCTTGAGGTTCAGAAGATTGAAAAACTAGGGCTTCTTCCTTCTTTTGAGATTTCTTCTAATAGAACAGCAAAGGCTTGGAATCTCTTTCTCTTCTTTTGGGGAATGAGTATGATCTTTCCTTACAGGTTTTCCCTCTTTTCTTTTCTGATAGATCTCAAGGATTTTCTCTATTCTTTTCTTTTTGCCTCTTTCTTGTTTTCTTCTCTTCTTTTTTTTGGGATGCAATCAACCCTCTTCTTATAGATCCGATTAATCCACAAATAGTGAAACTATCCGTTAGAAGCAAGTGAAAAAGGATTAGATCCATAAATAACAATAGCCGTTGGGATTAAAATAGATAAAGATAAAGTTTAGAGTCGTTCTGACAGTTCTGGAGCCGTGTCTGACATTCTGGAGTCGGCTCTGGCTTTTCTGGAGTCGGCTCTAACTCGAAATAATTTAATCCGCTCGATCTGGAGTCGTCTCTGACTTTTCTGGGGTCGACACAAAATTCTTCTGGAGTCGACTCTAACAGTCTGGGAGTCGACTCTAAGTCGTGGCCTGAAAATCCAACGTTCTGTTGTTTCTGATAGAGTCGGCTCTCACAGTCCCGGAGTCGACTCTAAGTCTGTGCCGTTTTTCGGAGTCGGCTCTGCGATTCCATGTGTCGACTCTAATGTCTGCAGTCTTACCTTGACATTAGATTCAAACCAGAACTTGATTTTCCTTCTTGATTTTGATCATCAAATAGACTTATAATCTGAAAAACTTAATCAAAATCATTAGTAACATCAAATGTTATACTCAAATAGTTTTGTTAATCATCAAAATCCTCAATTGGGTCAACAATCTCCCCCTTTTTGATGATGACAAAAACTTTGAGTATATGCATTAAAGAAATTCATTTGAATTGAGAATTGTTAAAGCTTAGAGACTTTGTAATAGAGAATTTGATGCCAATATTCAAAATGAATAAAATAAACAAAACATGACATCAATCAAAATGATTTAACTTTTATATGGAGAAATTTATTAAGCTCCCCCTGCATTGAATAACTCCCCCTATGTAGATAACTGAATTTTTTCAAAAAATCTCATTCTTTCTATTCTCAGAATTGTTCATTCTTCATTTCTCTTTCTTATTCTTATTCTCTTTTTCTTTTATGCATATACACTATCTCTCCCCCTTTTTTGTTATCAACAATAAGGTGAGTTTAAAAGCAAATAAGAATGTTATCAAAGCGAGGATGTTGGTTCGAATAACATAAAGATAGGAATTCATTCATTGACATTCAATCAAAGACAAATTTGTAATAAAAGTGTAATATTCATTCAACCATTTGTATTCCAAAGCAAGATCATTACATGTATTCTAAAATGACAGATTTAAGTATGTAAATCCTAGATACATGCTAAGAAAGAAAACAAGAAATCCTAAGATACAACCTAGGATCAAATATGCTTATACACAATTTTCTTTAATGTCCAATCATTTCCATAACATCATCTTTTTGGGTCTTCTTAAACTTTCAAGACATGCTTCAATTTGAGAGACGGCAAGGTCGATATCTTTCTTTAGTTGACTTGTAGCATGAAGATACTTTCCAGAACCGTCTGCAATGCCTTCCATCCTTTCAAAAATTTATGAAGATCAGTGCTAAAGGATTCGACGGAATTGCTAATTGAAAAAGAAATCATGTCAAGTCTTGAATTAATCTCATCCTTTAATTGATTGAACTCCTCTCTTAATTTACACATATCATTTGTTCTTACACTGTCATACTCAGCCAGTAAAGCCCTGAGCTGACCAATTTGCTCCTCAGAAAATCTTTCTGATGCCATTGCTGACTGATGTGGAAGTTGAGAGCTAGGTCCAGCTTCTGAGGGTCCAGCAGTCCAGGTCCAGCAGAAGGTCCAGCAGAAGAGGTCCAGCAGATGGTTCAGGAATGTCTTCTCCTCTGACTTCCTCAACTCTAACCTCTTCAGCTCTGGCCTCATGTCCTCTTTTAATCCAGTTTCCATTTTCTTTTCTAAAGCCCATTCGGTGAATTGTAGAGACACTATAGTAATCTGTATGTCTTAACTTTCTTAGTGGCTCATTGTCCATTATAAGTACACCTTGGCTTCTGAAAACCAATGTTAAAACCATACCATATGGCAATGTAGATCTCTTCTTAGTAGCTGCCTCCGCCATATAGCCTATCATCATCTCAGCAAGATTTAAAGGTCTACCAGTGAGTATGCAGTCCATCAATAAAACGTCTCGCTCCGAGACATATTCAAACCTTCCGATTTTAGGAAAAAGAATCCTTCCACAGATATTGTGAAGTAATCTGAGTTCCAAATTAAGTTGATTTGCCAAGATTTCCTCAAACTCAGAAACTTCTCTTCCTAACATCCTTGATAGTGCTCCTCCTCTATCTTCATGATGATATTCAACAAGTCCAACAGTAGGCATTTCCAATAAATTACCAAGGGATTCGGCTGTGATGATTACCTTTGTTCCTCTTACAACACTTACTAAGCCTCCCTCTCCTCTACTTAAATCATTATAAAACTCTCTTACTAGGGCAGGGTAGGTAGGGATATCCAAAGAGCAGACCTTCTCCCATCCCATTTCTTTCAACAATCGCCCAATAGCAAAGCCTCCGAAATAAAGAAGTTGAAATCAACTTTTCTTCCGGTTGTAATGGCCTTACCAGCTAATTGGTCGACTTTTGGAGAAGATGGTGAGGGTGGAGAGTCATCTTGAGTGGCAGATGAAGAAGATGACGAAGGTTGCCTCCGATTTGAACGGCGCTTCGTCGGAACAGTCGAACCACCAATGATAGCACGCCTTTTGGGAGCCATTGGATTCGATTGGAATGAGTAATCAAGGGTTTTGAGGGATTTGGAGGGTTTGGAATCAGTTTGGAACAGCTTGAAATGGTTTAGGAGACGATAGAAATCGTTTGGGGTCGACTCCGCCCTTTTTATTTTGACCTAGTTCCACTTAGAGTCGACTCCCGAAAACGAGGTGTCGGCTCCGAACCAGAGAATCTGTCAGCGCCCGAATTAGAGTCGGCTCTACAGAAGCCAGAGTCGGCTCTAATTGCCCAGACAGAACATCAAAATAAGAAGGTGTCGACTCCACAAACTGAAGGTGTCGACTCCACAATAGTTTCAGAGAAAAATCAATTTCAAGGATCTGAAACTGATCAAATTAATCATCAAACTCTAGATAAGTGTTCCTTAACAATTGGGGAAACAATAAATCAACTTTCTAGATAAATTTCCTTATTGAACATAGAGGATTTTCAAGAAATTATAGAAGTCTAGATAGTTGTTGTCCTTAAGAGTTTCAGAAAATTATTCTAAAGGATCACAAACTCCTAATTCTCCTCTAAGATAGCAAAATCTCTCCTCACTCAAAGGTTTGGTAAAATATCAGCTAATTGATCATTAGTATTAACATATTCAAGACAAACATCTTTGTTAGTTACATGTTCTCTAATAAAGTGATGTCTAATTTCAATGTGTTTAGTTCTTGAATGTTGAATTGGATTTTTAGTTAGATTGATAGCACTAGTATTATCACATTTAATAGGTATTTTATCAAGTGTGATACCATAATCTTCAAGTTGTCGCTTAATCCAAAGGATTTGAGCACAGCAACTTCCAGCTGCAACATACTCTGCCTCAGCAGTGGATAATGCAACCGAATTTTGCTTCTTGCTAAACCAAGAGATTAAGTTACTTCCTAAAAGTTGGCATACCCCACTTGTACTCTTTCTATCTAATTTACAACCAGCATAGTCAGAATCAGAATAAGCAATCAATTTTAAGGTTGAGTCTCTAGAATACCATAATCCTACATTTTTAGTTCCATTTAAGTATCTAAAGATTCTTTTAACAGCAAGTAAATGTGATTCCTTAGGATTAGATTGATATCTTGCACATAAGCAGACAGAAAACATGATATCTGGCCTACTTGCAGTTAGATAAAGAAGTGATCCAATCATACCTCTGTAATGCTTCTGATCTACTTTCTTACCTACTTCATCCTTGTCCAGCTTGCATGAGGGACTCATTGGCGTACCAAGAGGTTTAGCAGATTCCATACCAAATTTCTTGAGTATTTCCTTTGTATACTTTGTTTGGTTAATGAAAATTCCGCTTTCTCTTGTTTGATTTGAAGTCCAAGGAAGAAGTTTAGTTCTCCCATCATGCTCATCTCGAATTCTCCCTGCATTAGCTTAGCAAATTCTTGACAAAGGAGATTGTTAGTAGCACCAAATATAATGTCATCAACATAAATTTGAACGATTAATAAATCCTTTCCTTTTCTTTTTAAAAACAAGGTTTTATCAACATTTCCTCTAGAAAAGTCATTTTCAATTAAAAATTTACTTAATCTATCATACCAAGCTCTAGGTGCTTGCTTTAAACCATAAAGTGCTTTGTGTAGTTTGAAGACGTGGTTTGGAAATTCATGATCTTCAAAACCAGGAGGTTGTTCAACATAAACTTCCTCATTTATAAAACCATTTAGAAATGCACTTTTAACATCCATTTGAAATAAGTTGAAATTCATATGACATGCAAATGCAAGTAGTAGCCTAATGGCTTCTAATCTAGCAACAGGTGCAAAAGTTTCATCAAAATCTATACCTTCTTCTTGATTATATCCTTTTGCAACTAGTCTAGCTTTGTTTCTAATTACTATGCCATTTTCATCTAATTTATTTCTAAATACCCATTTAGATCCTATTATAGGGTGATTTTTAGGTCTTTCAACTAGGGTCCAGACTTGATTTCTAGTGAATTGGTTTAACTCTTCCTGCATTGCTAACATCCAATAACTATCTTTCTCGGCTTCCTCTATAGTCTTAGGTTCTATATGAGATACAAATGCAAGATGATTATTGATATCTCTCATTGATGATCTAGTCCTTACACCTTGAGATGGATCACCTATGATTAGGTCCTTAGGATGACCATAAGCATATCTCCAATCTCTAGGTAGATCTTGATCATTTTGAACAGTATCAATACCATCATCCTTAGGTGAGTCATCATCCTTAACTTCAGGTTCTTGATCTGAAGATACATTTAATTTTTCAATATCTCTTTCAATCAAAGATGTATCTTCCTCATCATCAATTTTATCTGAACTTGATGCTAAAGACTCATCAAACACTATATGAATGGATTCTTCTACAACTAAGCTTTTCTTATTAAATACTCTATATGCTTTGCTAGATGTAGAATATCCTAGGAAGATACCTTCATCAGACTTTGCGTCAAACTTCCCAAGATTATCCTTACCATTGTTATGAATAAAACATCTACAACCAAATGCATGAAAATAACTTAAATTTGGTTTCCTATTGATCCAAAGTTCATAGGGAGTTTTCTTAAGGATAGGTCTAATTAGGGCTCTATTTAGAATGTAACAAGCTGTGTTTATAGCTTCCGCCCAAAAATATTTTGGAAGTTGGCTTTCACATAGCATGGTACGGGCCATGTCTTCTAAAGTCCTATTCTTCCTTTCTACAACTCCATTTTGTTGTGGTGTTCTAGGTGCAGAGAAGTTATGATGTATGCCTTTTTCAAAACAGAATTTTTCAAATAAGTGATTTTCAAATTCAGTTCCATGATCACTTCTAATAGACACTATGGTAGTGTTTTTCTCATTAGTGACTTTCTTAACAAATTTCATGAATATTGAGAAAGTCTCATCTTTGTGAGCCAAAAACATTACCCAAGTGAATCTAGAGTAATCATCTACTATCACTAGACCATATTTCTTTCCTCCTAGACTTGTGGTTCTAGTAGGTCCAAAAAGGTCCATGTGTAGTAGCTCTAGTGGCCTAGTAGTTGAAACAACATTCTTAGATTTGAAAGAAGTTCTTGTTTTTTCCAAATTGACATGCATCACATATTCGATTATTTTCAAAATTTAGACTAGGAATACCTTTAACTAAATCCATTTTCAATAATTTGGAAATTAGGTGTGTGCTTGCATGACCTAATCTACGATGCCATAGCCAACCAATCTCATTCATTTAGCATTATCAGCAACTAAGCAATGATTACTTGGAGATAAATTACTCAAATCAATTAAGTACACATTGCCATAGCGTTTACCAACAAGAATAATGCTATTATCAATGGGATTAGTAACAGTGCAAACAGAAGCTTCAAAGGAACCTTGAAACCTTTGTCACACAGTTGGCTAATACTTATTAGATTATGTTTAAGTCCATCAACATATAAAACATTATCAATATGAGTAGATGGAGTAATTTGAATCTTACCAATGCCCATGATATGGCCTTGACCATTATCACCAAAAGTAACTACTCCACCTCTTTTTGATTCAAGGGTGATGAATTGATCTTTGTCACCCGTCATGTGTCTTGAGCAACCACTGTCCAGGTACCATTTTCTTTTCAGTCTGATGGCTGCAAGACACTCCTGCAAAACATTTATGTCTTAATTTTAGGTACCCAAGCCTTCTTGGGTCCTTCATGGTTAGAAGCATTAAACATTGTTCCTTTGGGAACCCAAATCATCTTTTTCTTTTATGTGAAGATTTACACATATATGATTTATGTCCTTTGTTCCACATTTAAAACAAGTAATGTTTAATGATTTTTCAGCATGTACAAAAATGTTTTTCAATGATTTTTGCTTTTTAAGTGGATTATATCCTAATCCAGCTTTATCAAAAATAGCCTTTTGATTTTCCAAAATCATATTAAGTTTGATAGAGCTTAGAGTAAATTTATCAACTATAGGCTTAAGTCTATCAACTTCATTTTTCAAACTTTCTTTTTCTTTTATTAAAAGTTCTTTATCAACAACATGCTTTTCATTTTCTAATGATAGTTTTTGCATTTGAGTTTTCAAATCTTTGTTCTTTGAACTTAGGTTTGCAAAATCATCCATTAATTCATAAAAAGCACTATGTAATTCATCAAAAGTGAAGTCATCAAGAAAACTCGGACTTACCTCATCATTGTCCGCCATGAAGCATAGATTGGCCATTTCACTCTTTTCTTCTTCTTCGGAACTTGTGCTTTCCGAATCGCTCCATGTGGCCATCATTGCCTTCTTTTTGAACCTCCGGGTGCCTTTCTTTAGTTGAGGGCATTCAGATTTAAAGTGACCCGGCTTCTTGCATTCAAAACAAATAACTTCCTTTTCTTTGCCCTTGTCCTCATCTTTTCTTGCAAAGGGCTTTTTCTTTTCAAACTTCTTCTTCTTCATGAATCTTTTAAATTTTCTTGTGATGAGTGCCATGTCCTCATCATCACTTTCATCCTCGGATTCATGAGGCTCTTCCATATATTCAGAAATCTTAAGAGCCATATTTCTTTTCTTCTTTGACTCATCATCATCAACATGTTGCTTGATTTGAAGCTCATGAGTCATCAAGGATCCCAACAGTTCTTCTAGGGGTAGTGTACTTAGATCCTTTGCTTCTTGTATTGCCGTCACCTTAGCTTCCCAAGTCCTAGGCAAGGAACGCAAGACCTTTCTCACAAGATCAGAATTATCATAAGATTTACCAAGACTTTTTAAACCATTAACTATGTCAGTAAATCTTGTAAACATATCAGCAATAGATTCACATGCATCCATTTTAAACAATTCATATTTATGAACTAGCATGTTAATCTTGGATTCCTTGACTTGATTTGTTCCCTCATGGGTAACTTCAAGTCTATCCCAGATTTCCTTAGCAGAAATGCAAATAGATATGCGATTGAATTCATTTGCATCTAATGAGCAGTATAAGACATTCATTGCTTTGGCATTGAGTTGTGCCAATTTTCTATCATGTTCATCCCATTCCGTTTCCGGTTTAGGAATCTCCATGCCATTAACTCTAGCAGTGGGTGTGTGTGGTCCATTGACTATAATACTCCATAGATCATAGTCAAGTGCTTGAATGAATATTTTCATTCTAGCCTTCCAATAACCATAGTTAGAACCATTAAATAAGGGTGGTCTATTAGTAGATTGACCTTCGGAAAAAGATGAACCAGCTTGAGTTGCCATGTGGATCTTTGACTCTTGATCGTTAGATCAAATCAAATGAGCACTAGCTCTGATACCAATTGTTGGTCCAGATAGCAACCCAAGAGGGGGGGTGAATTGGGTTTTTCAAAAATTAAACTCTTTTGAAAGATAACCCCCAGCGGAAATAAAAACTTAGATTCACAGATTTAAAACTAAGCAACTATAAATGAAGAGTTGAAGATAAAGAGACAATCACGGCAAACACAATAGATTTTATAGTGGTTCGGTGTACCTACACCTACGTCCACTCCCAAGTACCTCTTGGGTCCACACTATAATCAAACTGATTACAGCAGAGTTGTTTTGCAAGCTCACAACTCAAACTTGTTGTTTTCCCGGGTGCACAACGAACCCAGCTGGTTTTCAAGGCTCACCAGCACAAAACCTAAAACCACAAGCAAATGCTTGCACAAGGCTAACAGCCTCAACTGAATCAATCACCAGATTGACCCAGCAAACAGTATTTGATTTTACAAAAGCAAACTGCTCCTTCAATGAGCAAATATACAATAATGAAACAATAAATAGAGATTAGGAACCAAAGCCTGATTCGAAGATCTTGGTGGCTTCTTCCTTCTCTTCCTTTGAATGGATCTTCCTTTGAATATGCTCTTGAGGTTCAGAAGATTGAAAAACTAGGGCTTCTTCCTTCTTTTGAGATTTCTTCTAAGTAGAACAGCAAAGGCTTGGAATCTCTTTCTCTTCTTTGGGGAATGAGTATGATCTTTCCTTACAGGTTTTCCCTCTTTTCTTTTCTGATGGATCTCAAGGATTTTCTCTATTCTTTTCTTTTTGCCTCTTTCTTGATTTTTCTTCTCTTCTTTTTTTTTGGATGCAATCACCCTCTTCTTATAGATTCGATTAATCCACAAATAGTGCAAAACTATCCGTTAGAAGCAAGTGAAAAAGGATTAGATCCATAAATAACAATAGCCGTTGGGATTAAAATTGATAAAGTTAAAGTTTAGAGTCGTTCTGACAGTTCTGGAGCCGTGTCTGACATTCTGGAGTCGGCTCTGGCTTTTCTGGAGTCGGCTCTAACTCGAAATAATTTAATCCGCTCGATCTGGAGTCGTCTCTGACTTTTCTGGGGTCGACACAAAATTCTTCTGGAGTCGACTCTAACAGTCCGGGAGTCGACTCTAAGTCGTGGCCTGAAAATCCAACGTTCTGTTGTTTCTGATAGAGTCGGCTCTCACAGTCCCGGAGTCGACTCTAAGTCCGTGCCATTTTTCGGAGTCGGCTCTGCGATTCCATGTGTCGACTCTAATGTCTGCAGTCTTACCTTGACATTAGATTCAAACCAGAACTTGATTTTCCTTCTTGATTTTGATCATTAAATAGACTTATAAACTGAAAGACTTAATCAAAATCATTAGTAACATCAAATGTTATACCCAAATAGTTTTGTTAATCATCAAAATCCTTAATTGGGTCAACAACACTGTTCATTTTACTAGTCATCGCACTCTGTTTTAAATTTTTCATTTTATAAAATTAACTTTTTTTATCCATTTTATAAATTTACTAGATAAAATGAATTGACTTTTTTTTATCCATTTTGCTTTGTTAAAGAAATACACAAATAAATGAAAAAAGATACTGCACTATCTTGTAAAAGAGACAAATTGGTCATCTAAAGTTGATTTCCGTTGCATACATTATATATAAACTAATAATTTTAACTAATTATCTATGAAAAGTTGTTTCTATGCTTCTTTAATTTGTTTGATTGTTATTTATTAGAGACTATAGTCCTTTTTTTTTTCATGACTCTCTCATCTTTTTAATAGCATGATGTTATAATCTCTAGACATATATTTGAATACTTGTTGCCACTAAATTTTTTCTTAAATTTTTGTATTGAGCAATAATGATAAAAGAATTTGAAATTTATCATTAATATCTAATTGTGCTTGTTTAGTAAAGAACATATTCGTCATGATAGTTATCTCTATTGATTATGTTGATTAAAGTACTAACAATTTACCAAATCACATCAACTGGGCAATTTTTGAACTGGTTTTCAAACTTAAGGTAGTTTCACTTGAACCATTTTGAGTTTAAGGGGGGAATATTAACATACATATTATTGTTACCTTGTTTTATTGATTTGATCCTAGCCTTGATTCTAGCTAGGGAAACCAATCTTGATTAATTTGATTCTAGCCAGGACAATCAATCTTAATTGATTCACCTTGATTGTAAATTGGCTAAATAAAGCCCATTATACATGTAATGAAAACATACACTAAAAGTACACAATTCAATCAAATTCTCTTTCCTCTCTTTTCTATGTCATTTCTCTTTCATTTATTTTCTATGGTTATTGTTATCACATTATAATAAATTCAATGTTTTGATGAAAAGAAATTTAGTTAAAGTAATAGATTTATTCATAAATTTTTGTTTAGGAATATTATATGAATATAGATCATTTTGAAGACAATATCATATGTTATGCAAACAAAAGAGACTAAAATCCTATAATCAATAAATAAAATAATGTGGTATATTGAAAGAGATATCTAATAGTTTGATTGTCATCCTATTACTTAATAAATAATGTAAATAATAGTATTATATGCATGATATTATTTTATAACATCTTAGTTGATGAGGATGTCTCTCACTATTTCATGTAACTTAACAAGTTATGTACATATAAAAAAAAACTTTAAGGAATTCAAGTTATGTATATATAATGATCTCATAAGTTATTAGAGGCGTTCTCACCACCTAACATGGCTTAGATGGTTTTTAGATGATATACTATCAAAATTTACATAAAATATAAACTTTATTTTCTAGATACTATGTGAAACATTTATATTTTTTTCTATCATCCGATGGTTATGCAATTTCATGTACTGTTTGATATAATTTCTCTCTCTTTATATATATATATATATATATATCTATATATATATATATATATATATATATATATATATATATATAGTTGGATTTGGTTACACTTACATGTAGCCACTCGTATGTAGCCAAACTTCAAATCTAGTCACCCATTCTATCGTTGGATTTACATGGATCTTGAAACTACTTCATCTTTTCCATTTTTGAAATCTATGATTCGTGTAGATCCAAAGGTAGCAAGAGTGATCGGATTTGGAATTGGTTACATGCGAGTGTAACTAAGTTCAGCTCTCTCTCACTCTCTCTCTCTATATATATACAATGCTTAAACATTAAAAAGGCATCCTTAAGTTACCTACAAGCTATACTATCCAAATCTAGGAATGGTGCTGATTTTCAACTCTTTTCATAAAAGAGAGGAGATGATACCAACTTATATCAACATTTTATTTGAATAGAAATATGGATAATTATAATTTAAACCTCATAATTTGACATAAATTGTAATTTAAATCCTAAACTTAACAAAATATCAAACTCTAAACTTCATAACGTATGTCATGGTAAATCCTCGTCTACCTTTATCAATAATGGCTCAATGGGAAACACATGGAGCTATTATATGAGACACATGGCACTCATCTCAATGTTAAAATACCATTGTATTGTGTTTTAATGGAGCCAACCATATATCTAATATGCCCTCAACCAGCTGCACTTCCTCGATCCTAATAAGTACCACTTCATCTCTCACATTTTTGCCTTTACCACATCCAATAGATTGAATGTATTTCTTGAAAAGAAATTCAAGAAAGGTAAGTCCTAATGGCTAAAATAAGTGTTTTGGACTAACCCACAATTTGTATTCATGTTGTTTGATCCAGAATCTCTAAACGTAGCTTACCACAACCGATGTTTTGATGCTCAAATAGATAGTATGTGCCACATATAACAACTCCATATGCTTCCAATTAACCAATAGAAGTAGATGAAGGTTTTTATAACATACATCATGGACCGTAAGATTTTTTTTAATATTTTGTTAAGTATAGGATTTAAATTACAACTTACCTCAAACTATGGTATCTAAATTGCAATTACCCTATAGAAATACTATTTTTATAAAAATATATGCAAATCATATAAAATAATTTATAATTATAGATTACTCAACCATATAAGAGAAATGATAGAAATAGCCCTAATTGAAGATAAAATGAAAGAAAATCGATTGCGGTGGTTTAGATATACATATGTAGACCTTTAGATGCTCCCATTAGAAAGAGTGATCTCTTAACAATCCATGGTAAGGTTAAAGATAAAGGTAGATATAAACTAACATAGATAAAAATAATTAAAAAATATAACTATTTGTAATTTGAATGTCGATTTGGTCCTGAATAAAGCAGAGTAAAGGAAGCATATTCATGTAGTCGACCCCATGTAGTTGAGAAAATGCTTAGATGAGTTAAATTGAGTTAAGTTGTACTCAACCCTTATGTGAAATACAAAATACACAACTCCATCTAAAAGCTACAAAATAAAATGATAAATAAAGCATTCTTCAATCTACTCTTTCTTTATATATTTGTATACATACATCTCATCTTTAAAGACAACTTGATTGTTGTCCTTATAATATAATTTTTATAGATGTAGCCGACTCCACATAGTTGGAAAAAGGCTTAGATGAGTTAAATTGAGCTGAGTTGTACTCAATCCTTATGTGAAATACAAAATACACAACTCCATCAAAAAGCTACAAAATAAAATACTAAATAAAGCATTCTTCAATCTACTCTTTCTTTGTATGTTTGTATACATACATCTCATCTTTAAAGACAGCTTTATTGTTGTCCTTATAGTATAATCTTTATAGATGTAGTAATTTCATAATCGAAACTATACCAAATTATAATCATCCCACTAATGTCTAGCTAATGACAATAAAATAACTTGAATCCTCCCCCAACGATGCAACTGATTTGCATGTTAATTGTTATATTTGTCGTAATAGGATACCAAAAAATATTTATGATCAAAGATAACTCAAAAAAATATTTGCTTAATAGCATATATCTATTATTTTTAAAATTAACTATCATCATATATGATAATGTTATAAATAAAATAATATAATTAGAGATAAGAGTCAGGCCAACATGTCAAAAAGCAAACCAAAAAGCCTCTTCAAGCAGTGCTTTAAAAACCATGCGGGCTAAGAGGAGGCATCTCTTCCCGATTGCTTTAAGATTCGTGCGGAGGGTTCTTCCCAGCCCTATTTCCGGTGATTCTGTCTTCACCGCCGGTCTGCCTTGCTTCCCTGATGGCGTCTGTTGCTGCTCCTGCCCCGGGTGTCTTCGATGGGTCTCCGTCGGCCGGTAGGGCATGGAATCGGCCGTCTAGTAGTGGCTGCTTTGAATGGGTAGCTTCTTCTCCATTGTCGACAGAGATAGCGGAGCTGGAGAGGCTTTTCCTAGAGATAATCCAGGTCCTTGTTCATGCTCTGGAAGACGAAGTCAATGGATGGGAGAATAACTCAATCATAGCCCGGAGCCTCGGTCGATGGGTGCCGCCTGAGGCAATCGTCCATAAGTTCCATCATGCTGGAATTGCCAGTGAGATTGCTGCCTTCTCCCTAGCTCATCGCCACTATATTTTCCGATTTGTTGATCCGCATGCTAGAGATTTGGTTCTTGGGAGGACTCTGGTGATAAATGGACAACTGATTGCAGCCATGGATTGGCAATCGGAGTTTGTCCCGTTGGCTGTTTCTCTCCTCTCTGCTCTGGTTTGGATCTGGCTCCCCCTGCTTCCGATGGAGTTATGGAATGAGGAGATTCTGTCCAAGATACTTTATGTGGCAGGGGAATTCTGCTTTGCTGATGATGCTACAAGAATGAAGACTCGAGGTGGGTATGCTTGGGCTTGTGTTCGTGTAGATCTTGGCAAGCCTTTAAGGCCGGGTGCAAGAGTTTGGGGAAGCAGAAATCTGTTCTGGCAGCAGTTCTCCTTCGAAAGCCTGGAAGGAATCTGTAATTCCTATGGTGCTATCCATTTCGCCAGTTGTTGCGTTCCGATGGCAGTGCCTGCAGAGCCCTCGGACGGCCCCAGGTTTGGGCCGTGGATGGCAGCAATTCGGTGACGCCGGCCCTCCCAGGTGCATCCTCTAGGTCCCTCTTCTTCTGCTCTCAGGGAGGAGCGTTCTTCCCCTGATGTGAAGGAGGGATGGCAAGTTCCCAAGAAACCTGTGCGCAGGTGTGAGGGTAGAGTCCCTTTGGGCGATTGATTCTCCTCCATGCCGCTGAAGCCTTCGGCCTCTCGCAAGGCTGTTTTAGACGCTGCGTGCCGGTCCAGTTGCTCCATGCCGGCTCCAGCTTCTGAAGCCCAGAGGGTGGTCCAGTTGTCTGAGCCTGGGTCAGGTGATTTTAGGGACCCCAATCTGTCCTCTGCTCTGGGTTCAGGGGTTGAGTCTGCTAGTCCAGAGCTCCGCGTCGGATTTTCTTCGGGCCCAGTTAAGAGGGCTCGACCGATTGAGTCCAACTCCCAGAGAATGGCTCCCAAGCTCAACAAAGCCAAAGGCAAGGCCCCCCTTGTTGCTAAAGGGAAGGAGCCTACATCTTCCACCTTTTCAGCCTCTTCTGATGCAGCACCTGGTTCTGGTGCCCAGCCTCATCGGGGTACTAAGAAACTCCGTTGTCTGGAGGGTGCTAACTTGGAGTCGATTCCAGGGTTACTGCATTAGGAGTTGATGGTGGTTCAGACCCACGAGTCTGCTGTCACGCTGTTGAAGCAGGCCTTGCTAAAAGATGATTCTGGGCTGGATTCGGGTTCGTCCCGGTCTGAGGAGTGTTGTGGCATGGTGTCAGTGGTGGGTTCCCCTCCGGAGAGTTTACACCCTGACACAGTGGTGGTTGAAGATAGGGCTGGGGCTTTCCCCCCAAGTGTCAGAATGAAGATTCTTATTTGGAATGTGCGAAGAGCTTTAAAACCTTCGTTTCGCTCCTCTTTTGGTAGACTTGTACAGCTGCATAATTTTGATATTTGTGTCCTTCTTGAGACCCGTCTATCTGGGATTAGTTTGGCCCATTTTCGGAGACTGATTTTCAAAGCCTAGCGGTCTTATGCTGTTGAGTCTGTCGGTCTTTCTGGTGGTATTTTGTTGCTCTGGCGGAATAACAGTATTAGAGTGGATGGCCTTTCATTGTTGTGGCCAGCAAGTTGCTGCTGTTATTTTTTATGAAACCTCTGTCCCCTGGTTCCTTTCGGGCGTCTATGCCAGTACTAATTTTCGAGATCGTCGGTTGTTATGCACTGAGGCTCTCTTGATGCTAGCTCAGGGATTTCCCTCCCTCTTAGCTGGGGACTTTAATTGCATTATGGGGCCCATGAGAAGAAAGGTGGTAGGCCGTTTGTTGGGTCAGCGGCCAGTGCTGAGTTTAGTTCTTTCATATCTAATGCCGACCTCTTGGATTTGGGGTTCCAGGGTTCTCAATTTACCTAGTGCAACAATCGGAAAGGATTGGCTAGAGTTTGAGAAAGGGTGGATAGGGCCTTGGCCACTCCTAATTGGCTTCAGTTGTTTCATTCAGCTACTGTCTCACACTTGCCTCGAATTGCCTTGGACCATTGCCCTCTTCTTATTTCTACGGATGCCGGCTCTCGACAGAGTCGGCAGTTTAGATTTGAGAAGTTTTGGACTTCCTACTCTTCTGCTAGAGCTATTATTTCTGAGGTTTGGTGGTTGCCTGTCAGAGGGAGTGCTATCTACAGACTCTCGAGGCAGCTAGCTTTTGCTAGACGTAGGCTCTGCTGTTGGAATCGAAGGGAGGTGGGGGACATCCTGAGGCAAGTTGAGCAAGCTGAAGTTACTATTGCTTCGCTTCAGGCCAAAGAGGATATAGAGGGTGGTCTTCAGGATTCTGATCTGGCATCCTTTCGATCTACCCTATCGATCCACCACTCCCTTCTCCTGCAGCAGGAGATTTTTTGGAAGCAACGGTCCCGTATCCAGTGGATAAAAGAAGGAGATTCTAATACCAGATTCTTCCATCAGGCCACTCTCAAACGTTGGGCGGCGAACCGTATTAGGTATATAGCTGATGATGAGGGGCAGATCCAGGAGGACGAGCAGATGATCTTTCACTTCTTTCGGTTTAGATGGACGGAGATTACTGGTGATGGCCTCCATGTGTTCCCTGTTTTGTCCCTTAATAGGGTCTCGGATGCAGAGAATGATCTTCTTGTCAGGCCCATCTCTGTGGACGACATTCGGATGGCTTTATGGGATCTTGGTGCGAACAAGGCCCCGAGGCCTGACGGGTTCCCACCTTCTTCTTTCATCATTACTGGGGTATTATGGGGCAGGATGTTTCACAGGCCATCCAGATGGTGTTTCAGAAGAAAGCCATGAAACCAGACTTTTGTTACTCTTATTCCTAAACGTTCGGACGCCTCTACCCCCAGCACTATTGGCCTATCAGCCTATGCACTACCTTATATAAGGTTTGTGCATGCCTCTTAGTCTCCCGGATGCGTATGGTGATCCCCCATATTATTTCTCCGGAACAAGGGGCGTTCCTCAGAGGCCGGAGTATCACTGATAATGCCCTTCTGGCTCAGGAGTTCATGCATGATCTTCAGCGTGCCTCTGGGTGTCACTGTCTTATGGCCGTCAAGCTTGACATGGAGAGAGCCTATGACAGATTGAGCTGGGCTTTTCTTCGTCGCACTCTCCTTGAGTTCGGATTTGCGCAGCTCTTTATTGACTAGATTTTAGCCTGTATTTATCGCCCATCCTTTTCGATCCTTATTAATGGGGGCCAGACTGACTATTTTCACTCAGAGGTCGGTCTGAGACAGGGATGTCCTCTATCACCATTTTTGTTCATCCTCTATGCTGATGCGATATCTCAGGCTCTTTTTCAGGCACAACAGAGCTCTTGTTTGACCCCCTACAGTGCTGGGTCCCTGGGGCCCTCGCTTTCTCACTTGTTGTTTGTTGATGATTGTATTCTTCTGGGTATGGCTTTCATAAGCAATGCTACCATTTTTGCCTCTATTCTCCAGTCTTATTGTACGGCTTCCGGTCAGAAGGTTAATCTGAGTAAGTCCTTGATTTGCTTTAGCCCTTCGACGTCGCCTACTTTAAAGGGGGATATTATGCAAATTATAGGAATTCCGATTATGGCTGATCGACTATCTTATCTGGGTATTCCTATCACGGGTAGACGACCTTGGTGCTCTGGTTACAGTGATATTGAGAGGCGTGTCCGCGATCGTTTAGATGGTTGGCAGGTTACTGGTCTTTTGATTATGACGAGGATCACTCTTATTCGATCTGTGCTTTCGTCCCTTCCTCTCTATCTATTATCTAATGCGGCTATTCTAGTGACTTGTCTGAGACGGATTGAGAAATATTTATGGATTTTCTCTGGGGCTTTATGCAGGATAGACATGGCATTCATCTTATGGCCTGGGATGTTGTCTGTCTTCCGATCTCAGAGGGGGGATTGGGGATCCAAGCCCTAACTGTCCGTAGGGAGGCTTTGCTTGCTAGGCATGTCATGCGGTTTCTGCTTGAACCGCAATGTTTGTGGAGCTCCTTCATGAAAGCTAAGTATGGTGACTGGAGTTCTCCTGATGGCCCTCAGCCTACTTGAGGGCATTCCTTCTTCTGGAAAGAGGTATGCCGGCATGCTCGAGATATTCTGTACAACATCTCTTGGATGATTGGCGATGGCACCTCAGTGGATGTTGTTCGGGACGCTTGGTTTGCTGATCTTCCTCTGTCTCATTGGCCAACCTTTGTCAGCTCTGCCATCCCTAATGGTATGAGAGTTTCTGATTTAATCGCTCAGGACCGCTCAGCTTGACTTACCCCTCTGCTATCCACTTTGTTTAGGCATGACCTCTACTGTTGCATTTTATCCACTCCTCTTATCCCGAGTCATATACCTGATGTCAGGATTTGGAGGAGATCTTGTCTATCCCGGGCTCCTTCTAGGGACCTCCTAAGGATTTACAGGCCGCAGTCTCAGCTGTCTCCTGATGTAGCTTAGGTTTGGCAGCTTCCTACCGTTGGGGAGCGCAGAATACCCCCAAGATCACGGCTATAGCGTATATGAGTAATACAAAAATCTTTTACCGTTCTAATCTATGAGTACAAGATCATACCTTCAGATTTGAACTTTAGAACACTTTGATTCGATTGCTCGACCTCAACCTTTTAGCCTTCCACCGTATTCCTGAAAATACCTTCCTCTCTCACAAGATGGTGGGATCTCTCGGTCGACCTAGGGTTTCTTGTTTTTCTTTTTTCTCAAAAACGTTAACCCTAGCAACCAACTGAGAGGGTATTTATAGGGCTACAACAGGGACCAATAAGCAAATATGAAAAGGACTTCCCACGTAATTAAATTTTCCAATCCTACCCCGGGTTAGGATTCAATTACATAAATTACAATTCATTCCACTAAAGAATTATAATTGTACTCCTAATCATATTCAAATTTATATTTTTGAGCCTTTAATATTAAATACTTATTATCTCCCCACGTTAAGATTACAGATATCCACCAATTAAATTTAATTACTGACAATATAATTTAATTGGCTTTTATTATCCTTGAGACTTATCCACTTAACTTATTTGATGTATCGGATTCAAATCCACTTGCAAGATTTGATACAATCAAAACTTATAAGCTTTCTCAAGGGGATATCATCAATCCAAATTAACAAGACATGGATTCCTTCAACTATTAATACCATATATATAATGTTATTGCCCAACCCACTGAGTTTATTGACTCATATAGAATCTCACTCTATGTGTAATCAAAGCAATAATCACTACATACACGTATCTAGAAATAGAATTCGGATTAAGAGCATAAGTAATCATAATATTCATGAGTTTTAAATTATTTTATAAAGTCAGTATAAAATTAACTCAACTGGGTCCTGTTCAATACATACAAAGTGTACTAGCATAAATAGTTAGAATAAACCATTCCCCGTAGTCAAGACAGACCTACTAAAAATTGTGCTACAGTTCTACTGATGGTGTATCCAATTCCATCTAAAACCGTGAACAATAAACTTGTATTCCAAAAGAACCGATGATCTAGTCTTCTATGTGTAAGCCGTACTCTACACACTAGATCAAATACTCTTTGTAAATACTAGATAGATGCACATATATAGTAAATGGCTCAAAATGAATTCTCATTAAAATGTAAAGACATAACATAAAGCATATCTTTTAGTCTATATCTCTATCACCTACTCACCCCAGGGTTCGTCTATTTTTTTGAAAGCTGGCTTGGAACTGCCTGCCTACCTGTTCCCTGCTTTTGAGGCATAGAGTGGGCATCCTTCCCACTTGTCCATTATATGGCATGGACGAGGAATCGGTTGATCATGCTATCTTCACTTGTTTCAGAGCTAAGCAGATATGGCAGATCCATGGTGCCTGGCCATGGGACAATACCACTTCTTCTCCCTGTACCTCTTTCTTGGGGCTGATTAGGAGGGACATGGAGCGGGGATTCCATCAGTTGGTTACTTTGAGGGCTTATATTGCTAATCAGATTTGGTTATCTTGCAACTTGCTGGTGTTCACTGATGCGACGGTTCCTCCCTTCAGGACTGCCTCCTTCTTAGCTGCGGAGTTTACTTTCCATCAAACTGTTATTGAGCCTGACAGCCCTGGCCTCTAGAGCTCCCATGCTGCTCTCGCAGCGCGCGCCGTACGGCCTACATTTCTTGGGAGCCCCCACCTCTAGGGTTTGTCAAAATCAATTTTGATGGAAGTGTTCGGGGTAGATCTGCTGGATCAGCTTTTGTGATACGTGGTCCGAGTGGTGAGCTACTGGCTGCTGGAGGGTTTGGCCATCTTGACTCATCTGTGCCTCTGGCAGAGCTGTCAGCGGCTTGGGCAGGGATTTTCCTGGGCCATCCATATCCTGGGTGCTCGTAGTCTTATCATTGAGGGAGACTCTATCATTGTCATCCGCTGGCTCCGTCAGGATCTAGTCCTTGTTTGCCGTCCAACTCTTTGATCATCGACATCGGTCATCCTCCAGGGTATTCAGAGCGCCTTGATCCAGCATATTTATAGGGAAGCTAATTCTGCAGCCGACTGGATTGCTGCTAGAGTTGCGAACCATTATGGGTTTTGGAGTTAAAGCAGGGCGATGCTTGCTTTTCTGTTTTGTCTCAACTTTGTATTCCGATATCTCATGTTTGATTCATCCTAAAATGATGTGATCATTCGTCTGTATCAAAAAAAAAAAAAAAAAAAAAACCTCTTCAATTAACATCAGTAAAAGAAAATACATAATAATATAAAACCCCATCATGCTTTTCTCAGTCCAATTTTGCTTTCCCTTGGTCTAACTTCTATTGCATCATGACCCGCCACCATGTTATGTCCAATCCAATCATGCAAGGTTCTCAATCCATGCCAGATTATATTCACACCATATGGTCCCATGCATTGCTTCGAACTCTAATCCCCACTTCGTTAGTTTGCTGCTTGATGAGGTCCACACTAGATTTTTTCCCCTTTTTTTGAAAAAAGAAAAAGAAATGAGAAGGTGCAAGCCATCCAGATTTCATCATGGCCACCTGAGATTCTCAGTCATAATGATAACCATGTGTGGAGGGACCACATTCATGTACATGGATGATGGACATACACCCGACTCCCCGGGGGTTTTCCACGGGAAGAGAGAGGAAAGGGTGTTAAGTATTTCCATCCACACGCTCCGTACCTTTACTAATAAAATAAGACCATTATTATTATTATTGTTATTTTATTTGGCAAGTTGGAGCGAATTTTTTTAGGACTTGCCTCATCTCACCTGCCATCGATCGACGTCCTAGGGTTTCTAAACTTCCCTTCGCTGCCTGGCGCAGGAGCAGCGAGCGCGTGGTGAAGCCACAGGCGCGCCAAAAACCCTAGAATCGCGCCTCTCGGATCCCAGCTTTTCTAAACTGCGAAGGCGTTAAAACCTCTCTCCCTGGGCCTCTTGGATCGAATCCGAGCGCCTTGCGACGAATCAAACCCTTTCACCCCCACTCTCAAGAACGGAAGAGGAGAGAACTTTTTTTTTCTTTTTTTCCTCCATTGGACTCCCTAAGAAGAGATCTTTCCCTTCTAAAACCTAGAATCCCGCGGCCTTGATCTATGTGATGGAACCCCTGAAGAAGGAACTGGGCCGGGATCTTGTTCCCTTTTGATTCATTAGGGGAGAGATTCGAACTTAGTTTTCCCTTTCTTTCTGGCGTAAAAAAAGATCCCTTTTCTCGTGGCTTTTGTGGAAGGAAAGAGCATTCTTTTTCTCTAAGATTGAATTTATTCAGAACGTTTAATGAAGAATCAAACCTAGATCTGTTCTTCCAAGAAAGGGTTTCTGGTTTGATCTGAAAAATTTCACCTTGAACATGTTCAAATCGGCTGTTTACCATGGTGATTCCCTAATTGGGGAGGCAGAAATCTTTCCTCAGAACTCGAACCCTGGTGCATGGGTCAGGGAGATCCGGATCTCCCACCTCTCCCCGCCGAGCGAGCGGTGCCCGCCGCTTGCCGTCTCCACACCATTTCCTCCGGCTTCAGCTTCAAAATGGAATCAAAGTCGCCACCGACCGATGAGTCTCCACTGTGTTCCTTGCATGCAGCATGCCTCAGAGAGAATAAGGTATTATTCCCCAAAAAGAAACAAACAAAAGAATTTTAATGACAACAGCAGGATGGTAAACAGAAAACCGAAATAGTATAAGTGGAACCACTTTGCTAAAATGTCGCACTTATGAACTGACCATTCTGAATTCATGCTTTTGTGGAAGGGAATATGCTGGTGAAATTTACTTTTCATGATTTTCCTTAATCTTGGTTAAAATGGACCTAGCTGGACTGAAACCTTTTTTAGTGGTTTCTTGATATGACTCCAGTGTTGCAAAATTAGAACTGTAACAGATTGAAGCTGCAGTATTTGGTTTTTCTACTAATCTCTGTTTATGAACAGGCTCAGGAACACAATTCTAGAGATGACTGCCTCATACATTTGTATGTTTATAATTTAACAGTGAAGTAAATTGCAATAGCCAATCATGAACAATTTAACTTCTTGTTAATAAAACTGAAGCAGTATTGTTTGAATCATTTTCTCGATAGTTAAGATGATTTATTGTTGACTTAAATTAACGGTATTTTTTATAACAATCGGTACTGTTATCTTTTCTAACAGATATAGATTGTGATCAGCTATGCAGATCGAAAGTCTTATGCATGTGTCCTATCCTGGGCATGCTGTATTTAAATATATCATGCTTGTGTCAAGTTCATGAAATGGTTGACATGGGTATGGTTGATAAAATTGGTTATCATGAAGTGATTGGCTTTATGCTTATATTTGTAGATACATGTTCTTTGTTTTGTTTGTTTTACTCATTATATTTCTTTCTTGATAATTGACCATAGATGGTGGGTCTTCTTGAAGTAAAGGATGACAAGTTTAGGGTTAAGGTAGCGTGGAATTTTATTTGCTACCTTGTTGGTGAAGTTTGTTTTCCTTTAAGCATGTTTGCAAGTGAGGGATAGAGTTAATTTAAGGAAGATAGAAAAATCAATAAACATAATAGATATAAAAAAAAAATTCCTTTGGTTATTATTTATTTCTCCAACAATTATTGGAACAGTTGCAGAGAACCTAGTGACGGAAGGTTTTGTAGAATGTTTGTGCTCCCTATAATTTATCCTTATTAACAATCCCTTTAAAAAGTTGGTGTTATTTTTTATGAGATTTATGCTGAACTGGTAGAAAGCTTGATCTTATATGCCCTGCCAAAGTAAATAGGAGTAAGTGGTAGTTTATTTTCTTCTTTTCTCTGACAAATGCTGGCATCTGTTGGGCACTGAAAGTTAGGTAAATTTTGGAACAATACTAGATTACAACTGGATGCCTGTGGAAATTTGAGGATGCACATTTCTCATGGGCCTTAATAAAGCAGGAATTTGTATATAGTTGGCAATGGAAATGGGTGGATTTTGAAGGATTTGGAAACTTTATATGATGTGACTCATACTTTGAATAGCTAAATTAAGTCTTTCCATTGAAATGTATATCTGGAAGTATGATGGTATATTTTAAAATATAATACTTTATGCTGTTTTGTTCTCTTGGAATTTAAAATGCTTGGACATGTGCGAACTGCTATGCTTGGTAGGAACGTGATATAATTTTTGAATGCAGGAAATTTGCATCTTCCGTTTATAGTTTTAAATCTTATAATTTGAATTAGAAGGGGTTGTGTTGGTGCTGTGTGCAATCCAACTTAATGAGATGTTGAAATGGAGTTAGGTGTTGGAGGTTGGGACTTTGGAATCTTCTCATTAGGTCATTCTATATGAAGGGGGAACCTGTTGCACTTGGGAAAAAGAATGTGGGTGTATGGAAGTCCACAACACTTGTGAGAACTCTGGTTCTCGCCTGGAGTAATTTTACTATCCAGATTAGTGAATATAGTGATTGATTTGGATATTAATGTTGACAGCACAAGTTCTCTGCCTCTATGCAGTTCAGGAAGAGATTGCTGCATTTACTTTTGCATTGTGATTTTTAGCATGGACTTTCTGATGTTGTCAAGTTTTTAGGAACAACTTAAATGTACCACCTAGGCATTTGGCAGGGTCCAAATTCAACCATTAAAAAATTTCAAAGCATTTCTCAAAAAACAAATTCTGAATCAGGTCATTTGAATTATTGGTTACCTCTCTTATGGTCTTGGTACCAATGTCAAAGAGTATGCAGTGGTAGAAAATTGATTTCAAGCATATCTTAACTGAGGGATTGTAAAAGGTTTGAATCATTTTGAGACTTGCAAAGAGGGGTATTGCTGAAGGGTTATTTAGAAAGTTGCATTTCTTTTAGTAGTGGTTGGTGATCCTTATTTGGTTGTGTATTCTTTTGGTGTTTACTTCCAGCTTAGGTGTTTTGTATTTTACTTTACATGCATACATACAATCTTCTCTAAGAATAAAATGTTTCTTGTCTTCCTGAAATTTTCAGTCTTTGCACTTCTTTAAAAAGAACTTCTTGCAAAAAGAGAACCAAAGCAGGTCACATGAGTTATGTAAAACCTAATTGTTCTTTTGATGGTTATGGTTGATAAAGGTTTCTTAATTTTGTGTACCTGTACATTTATGTGTATTTACATGCATATTGATGGTGCAATGGGTGGGATCTCACTGTGAGGATTGTCATCCCTCATTTGGTTGAGAAGAAAATGGTGGCGTGTGTGTAGTTTTTTTTTTTTTTGGGGGGGGGGATTGTGTGTGTAGGGCCCACACACATTTCCTCCTTCCATCGAAAAACAAATACTATGGGAGAGGTGATATTTATTTTTGATCCTCTTTCCCCCATCACTAGAAAATATTTTGGGACCAAAGTGTCAAAATTACCTATGAACATTTTTCTTATTTTCCTCTCATGTCCCTCTAATAACCTTGTGTTTGTATTTGATTCTCAAACCCTCGTGATGACCACTCATTAGAAATTTAAGTATTCATTTTATGTAATTGGACCATGAATTTAATTATCTATTTAATGTAATGTGGCAAATGAATTGTTCATAGGGGTGACTGTAGTTTTATGCTGGCCGTCAATTTACCACAACCCTTTTTTATCTGGGCTTGGGATTGGCTATATATTAAAAACTTTATACCCAGATGGAGTTGTATGTAATGTAGCAAATGAGTTGTCTGTTTTATATATTTTTGTTTATGCAATTACATTTAAGCAATGAAAGTAGGTCAACAAAATAGCATGGAAATGGACTTCAAATGATCCATTTAATTCCCTTGTAAAAAACAAAAAAAAGTGACTTGAAATCTTTATTCTAGGGGTGTTATAATCAAATTGGCATTTTTTATGCAAAATTATCCTCAACCAAATGTAGAAAAATATTTTTAAAGTTATTTTCCTATGCAAATTTCCTGTCAACTAGATATGGTAAAATTTATTTTTCCCTCCAAAACTTTTCTTAGGAAAATGAGTCTCAGGAGAACTTTTCTCAGGAAAATATTTCTCAGAAAAACACCAAACAAGCACTTAAAGTTTTTATGACAGCTCATGTTATGTGATTTCCTTTGACTTTATTTATTTATTTTTGATATTTTACTTGTTAAATTGTAAAAATAATACATTTGAGTGAGAAATTTTGACAACTCATCCCCCCCCCCCTTTTTTTTTTTACAGAATGAATATTATGCTTATTTGAATGTGTGTTTTCATCATTACATTCGCTATTGTGTGTTTTTTGAATAATGGAATTTATCTTTGTGTGTCATGTGACTCTTTTATGCTTGCAGACGGCAGTTATTCAATTAGGAGAGGAAGAACTGCACTTGGTGGCCATGAATTCTAGGAAAAACCTCATGTCCTATGCATGTTTTTGGGGTTTTAATGTTGCATTGGGACTGTACGATTCTTGCCTTGGCATGTTGAACCTAAGGTGCCTGGGGATTGTGTTTGATCTTGATGAAACCCTCATAGTTGCTAATACCATGCGCTCATTTGAGGACAGGATTGATGCTCTTCAAAGGAAAATAAGTAATGAGACAGATCCACAACGTATTACTGGTATGTTGGCTGAGATCAAGCGCTACCAAGATGACAAATCTATCTTGAAGCAGTATGCAGAAAATGACCAAGTGGTTGAAAATGGGAAGGTTTTTAAAGTTCAATCTGAGGTTGTACCACCGTTATCTGACAGCCATCAGTTGATAACTCGTCCAATTATAAGGTTACAAGAGAAGAATATTATTCTTACACGTGTCAATCCATCGGTATGTATTTCCATAATTTCCGTCTTACTTAATATGCTTGCAAAATTTGGGAATTTTTACCCTTGATCTTCATTGCATCGGCATGCTGCTTATGTTTTGACATTTTCAACCTGAACGAATTGTTCTTATCCATTTGACTGTTTAAAACTACTTATTGTTGTGTGCAATATTTAATGAGACTAATCACTATCTATTTGATTCAAGTGATGTCTATCGAAGTATTCTTTGGATGGTGAAAGGCTTGTTTATGTTCGCTGATTGAATAATATGCCACTTCTTTACTTGTGTATAGATATTATGAGAATCTGATTTTTGCCTCAATGTACTAGAGTTCTTGTAAAAGAAGCTCCTTGCTTGCATTTTGTCTATATCAATATTGTCACACATATAAACAAAGAGGTCACTTAAATCTTTGTAGATACGGGATACTAGCGTCCTTGTGCGGCTAAGACCTGCATGGGAGGAGCTAAGAAGCTACTTGACTGCCAGAGGCCGCAAGCGTTTTGAGGTCTATGTTTGTACAATGGCTGAAAGAGATTATGCTTTGGAAATGTGGAGGCTTCTTGACCCAGATTCAAACTTGATCAGCTCTACGCAACTTCTCGACAGGATAGTGTGTGTCAAATCAGGTATGTCATGCATAGATCTTTCTGTTGTATATCGCATTGATATTTTTCACTAGTAAACATTGTCATCTATATCCTTGGCATATTTTCCTTGATAGAAGCCAAACAAGAAATCTGCAGAGTGACCCTTCACATTTTTTAGAACTCTTTATGTTTTTCTAGTTTTGTATTCGTCTCTCATTGTGGCCTGTAGCATATTGATTTTCACAATTTTGTACCAATGTGTGGCTGATAGGCTCAAGAAAATCACTGCTTAGTGTTTTTCAAGATGGAATTTGCCATCCAAAGATGGCACTAGTGATTGATGATCGAATAAAAGTTTGGGATGAAAAAGATCAACCTCGAGTTCATGTTGTCCCTGCATTTGCTCCATATTATGCTCCTCAGGCAGAGGTACAATTGAATTTGCTTATAATAATCTGTGGTTATGAGACAAACTATGTGATTCTTTATTTTCTGTATCTACTAAAGGAGCCTTCTTATGACTGATCTTAATAGGCAAATGGCAATGTCCCAGTTTTATGTGTTGCAAGAAATGTTGCATGCAATGTGAGGGGTGGTTTTTTCAAGTAAGAGAATATAATCTCCTGTAATCGTCTTTATTTCTTTTTACCAATGTGTGTCTTGATTACCATGGTGAAATGAGAATAAACTCTAGATTCTTCTGCACATAAAATGCTGATATTTCTTGACTTAATGAGTCATAACTTTTGTTGATAGGGAATTTGATGAAGGCTTACTGCCACGAATTAGCGACATTTTCTATGAAGATGAAATGAAAGATTTCCCATCTTCTCCAGACGTGGGAAATTATTTAATTTCGGAGGTAAAGTCCGATGGATTTGTGCTTATATAGTTATTCTCTGCAAAATACTTACTCCCTTTCCTTTCGTTCAGGATGAAAATGCTAGTTCAAATGGAAATAAGGACCAGCTCTGTTTTGATGGCATGACAGATGCTGAGGTTGAAAGGAGATTGAAGGTCTATATTTTTGCAACTTTCACCTTTTTTCCTTTTTTTTTTCTTCTTTTTGCTGATGTTTTTGCTTAGCCATGGTTAAAGAGAAACTGAATTTAGTAATCAAATGCATCGCTACTGAAAAATGTCCATTATGTCTACAGCATCTCACATGTCATTTTGAACTTTGTTTAGGAGGCAAATTGCAATGTCCAAGCTGTTCATCCCATGGTCAATAACTTTGACCCAAGGTCAATGTCTTCTATACAACATGCTGTGGCTTCTTCATCTAGTGCACCTCCGCTGGCAGCCACTCAAGTGATGATGCCTTTGCCTAACAACCAGTGCCCACAGCCCATTGCATCAGGCAGGCCATTAGGTCAACCTGGCCTTCCAGAACCTAGTTTGCAAAGTTCTCCTGCTAGGGAAGAGGGTGAGGTTCCAGAGTCAGAATTAGATCCAGACACAAGAAGAAGACTTCTTATATTGCAACATGGTCAGGACACACGAGATCCCACTCCTCCATTTCCTGTGAGAGCCCCTCTCCATGTCACGGTTCCTCCAGTTCAACCACGTGGAAGCTGGTTTCCATTGGAGGAAGAGATAAATCCAAGACAACTAAACAGAGCACCCAAAGAATTTCCTTTAGAACAGGAAACCATACAATTTGATAAAAAACGACCTAACCATCAATCATATTATCGCAGTGGGGAGAATTCTATTTCATCTGATAGGGTTCTTAATGACAATCGGAGATTTCCTATCCAGGTAATTGATTATTTAATATAGGAACTATTATCTGTTTTTAAAAAGGAGACTATAATTCAGTTACATCATGGAGATGATCAGTTGAAACCAAACCATGCAACAGTGAACTATAATTCGTTCTCAGGTATTTTTTTTATCATCTTTGGTAAATTGGTAGAGCTGGATTTTTGCAACCTTTGTAGTTCTTCAGGTTTGAATAGTTACATCTTTGTTATATTGGAAGCTTAGAAGTGCCAATTGCTCATTCTTGCTTCTGCTGCTGTCCCAAGTGAAACTTTCAATATGTGTGCACATATATGCATTAGTGTATGCATCTTAGCCACTTGTATCAACTTATATCTTAAATCCTCAAGTTTCATCTGCTAACTATTTTTTTTTGTTGTAGTACTCATTGATGAAAAATTTGGCAATGCACTGCATCTTTATATATTTAGACCATAAAAGAACTTATGCATTTTGTTGTTATTTCTCGCAAAATTAGGTATATTGTTTGGTGACCCGCTAATGCTTTCTTGTAGAGCTGGATCTTTATTGCAATGTACCTTTGACTCTTCCAAGTGCTCTTCAGATGAATTTTTGAATGGTTTATTGAACTACGTTTGCTTCATTATTATTTTTAACATTACTTCTAGTAAGGGTTCTAAAAACATGCCAGTATTTCTCTGATTTTTCAATGGCCTTGTAGCTCCAAAGACGAGCCCAAAAATCACTTATGAAAATCAGAATATTTTATGTTCATGTAGGTTTAATTCGGGTGGCTGTAAGATCCTTAAAGAGGATTATATTCCTGATTTGTGAAAGAGTTTGGTGAAATAGAAAGTTTGCAGATTTACTTGTAGTTTTAATTGAAGCAAGTCTTAGCGATGGACTATTATTTTTAATGTTTTTCCTGATTTTTCTGTATCCTTGCTGGATCCCAAATTAACATAATCAACAACTTCAAATCTAAAGACTTCCAAGTTCCAATTATAATTTAGAACCCAAAACCCAAAATATTTTTTTAAGTTTATTATAAGGAAAAAAACAAATTCCTAAGATAAACAACTACACCTTTTCTCAAGCAAATCTAGGTAATAAGTTTATCATGCCAAAACAACTTAGGTGGGATGAAATTGCTCTTTAAGAAAAATATATTCAATCAAAGTTTTAAATCCTACGGGATAGGTTTCTTCTGGATTCTCTACAGAAGGGATGCTCAACTGTTCCCACCTTATGCCCTGATGACTATTCTAGTCAAGTCCTCCGATAGCTACCCTCTATCTCTCTCCCCTTATTCTTTTTATCCTTTTCTTTTTCTTCCTTTCTTTTCTTCTTTCTTCATTTCTTTCCTTTTTCTTCTTTCTTCTTTCTCTTTTCCTTCATTCTTTATTTTCTTCTTCTATTTCTTTTTTCTTCTTTTTTTTCTTTCCCTTCTTGTTTATTTACCTCCTTCCTTTCCTTATCTCTCCCTCTCTTCCTTCCTTCCTTCCCCCCCCCCCCCCTTCTCTCTTCTTCTTCCTTCTTTCCTTCGTTCCTTTTCTTTCTTTCTTATCTATCCTCTCCCTCCTTTAATTCTTTTGTTTTTCTTCTTCTTTCTTTTCCTTCTCCCTTCTTTCCTTCTTCTTTTCCTTCTTTTCCTTCTCCCATCATGCTAGGACTTAAAACCTTGAATTCTATAGCAAGCAGTAGAAGCCAAATCTTTTAAAAAAACTGAAATTAAAAGTGTTATTTATGCATACATGTATGTGCATTTGTATATTTGTGGAACATAATTGTTGATGCATGTATAAATATGCAAGCATGTATGATTATGATCCCAATTTACTTAATCATGGCTGCTGCTCTATTTAGATTGATGCAGTGCTCTGAATTGAGACATGACCCATGGGCTGAGGTGCAACTTAAATTTTATGATTATTTCTCTTCATTTAAAAAAAAATTATCGTTTAATGTGTCAAAAACTAAACCATCCACAACATTC